>NW_025558356.1:0-121680 GCF_020424385.1 Procambarus clarkii
ACTCTGACATATTTGGTGAAACTAGAACCAAGTGTCTGGCCTCCATCCTCGTTGAAACAGACAGACACACAGATAAACAGCTCCATATAAATATTATATGAACATATCTTCAGAAGTACTGACAAAATGCACACAGAAGTTTTATATATTCAGAAATAGGACAGTGATATGTGATACAGAAAGCGAAACTCCATTTCTGGTTTCCGAATCATTTTAATGTCCCAGCAGGAATAGTTGCACAGTAATCCTCTTACTAGACTTTTGAAATAAAAAGTCTAGAAAATCTTTTAAAAATGGATCAAGAGTGTACAAACCATTAGAAATATTTATGTTATGTGCATTAATAATTTGCATTACGGCAGATTTAATACAAAAATTGATTTAACATCCTCATGATCGTCAATTGGAAAACCCAATTTATGAATAATAGTGAAACTGATTCGATTTAGGAAAGTTAAACATTTCAGTAAAATTAAACATTTCATAATGGAGCAGAAGTGTGTTCCATTTCCCTCTGAATCTATGGACGAAATGGTAATGAGTGCACTTGTTCCACTTCCCAGTGTTCCATACACTGCATGCTGGGAGCGAGCCACAATAGCATGACAGAACAACACACAGATCAGGAAGATCAACAACCTGAGTATGGATCTCCTGAAGCCTACACATCATAAGGAGGTCATCAGCGGCATATGTGACATGTTGGCCAATATAAGAACTGCTTTTAGAAACTTGGGTAAAGAATCTTTTCAAGCCTGTTTAGTGGCTTTACAAGATTGTAATTACTATCCTATTTATCCTCATAATCCTAATGTACCTTCTTGTATATATATAAATAAATAAATAAATAAATGGTATAACACGTATATCAGACCAAACCTGGAGCATGCAGCTCCAGCCTGAAGTCCATATCGCGTCAAACATCAGACGAAGTTTGAGAAGAAGTTATCATAAGAAGGCACCAAGCCGAGAAGAATATATAAAGTTAGATTGAGAAATTTCATATGCACGTAACCAGACTAGTCCCAGAGCTGCGAGGTATGACCTATGAGGAAAGGCTAACGAAATTGAATCTCACGTCGCTTGAACATAGAAGAGTTAGAGAAGACAGACTATATAACACAGTTGGTACAGGCACAAGGGGACACAGATGGAGACTTAGTGCCCAATTGAGCCATAGAGACATTCTAATTTGATGTTAAGCGTCCGAGTAGTTAACAAATGGCATTCACTAATAAGTGATGTGGTGGAGGCTGACGCCATATAGTTTTAAATGTAGATATGATAGAACCCAGAAAGCTTGGGAGTCGATAAACCAGTTGATTGACAGTTGAGAGGCGGGACCAGGAGTCGAGGCTCAACCTCTGCTAGCACAGTTAAGTGAATACACACCACAAACACATATCTATATTCATAAGATATATATGTCTGTCTGTCTATATGAGGTTTGAGGCCATACGCCAGGAGCTACCCTCACCTAACTTCAGAGGGTGAATGGTGTGTGTATGACCGAACCTAACTAACCCTACCTAACCTAACCTATCTTTATAGGTTAGGTTAGGTAGCCGAAAAAGTTAGGTTAGGTTAGGTAGGTTAGGTAGTCGAAATGCAATTAATTCATGAAAACTTGGCTTATTAGGCAAATTGGGCCTTGCATAGTAGGCTGAGAAGTGCGTTCTGGCTACTAGGTACGACGATATATATATATATATATATATATATATATATATATATATATATATATATATATATTATTAAATATGACCGAAAAAGTAAGATTAATAATTCTAACACGAATTTTCTCAATCTTTCGTACATTACGCTTCACTGTTGGAGGTAAATCAAAAATCACTTCTCCAAATTCATTTTTATTTCTAGTCTGACGCGACACGGGCGCGTTTCGTAAAACTTATTACATTTTCAAAGACTTCACAAATACACAACTGATTAGAACTTACGTATCTCTGATTTTATATCTACATTTGAGTGAGGTGGGAAGGGTGATGTGGCATTAACACAAGACAGAACAGGAGGGGATATTAATAGGGTATTAAAGTATCAACACAAGACAGAACAGAAACAATGGGTATTGAATAGAAGTGTTTTGTAGAAAGCCTATTGGTCCATATTTCTTGATGCTTCTATATTGGAGCGGAGTCTTGAGGTGGGTAGAATATAGTTGTGCAATAATTGGCTGTTGATTGCTGGTGTTGACTTCTTGATGTGTAGTGCCTCGCAAACGTCAAGCCGCCTGCTATCGCTGTATCTATCGATGATTTCTGTGTTGTTTACTAGGATTTCTCTGGCGATGGTTTGGTTATGGGAAGAGATTATATGTTCCTTAATGGAGCCCTGTTGCTTATGCATCGTTAAACGCCTAGAAAGAGATGTTGTTGTCTTGCCTATATACTGGGTTTTTTGGAGCTTACAGTCCCCAAGTGGGCATTTGAAGGCATAGACGACGTTAGTCTCTTTTAAAGCGTTCTGTTTTGTGTCTGGAGAGTTTCTCATGAGTAGGCTGGCCGTTTTTCTGGTTTTATAGTAAATCGTCAGTTGTATCCTCTGATTTTTGTCTGTAGGGATAACGTTTCTATTAACAATATCTTTCAGGACCCTTTCCTCCGTTTTATGAGCTGTGGAAAAGAAGTTCCTGTAAAATAGTCTAATAGGGGGTATAGGTGTTGTGTTAGTTGTCTCTTCAGAGGTTGCATGGCTTTTCACTTTCCTTCTTATGATGTCTTCGATGAAACCATTGGAGAAGCCGTTATTGACTAGGACCTGCCTTACCCTACAGAGTTCGAAGAACTCTGTAGGGTAAGGCAGAAACTCTCCAGACACAAAACAGAACGCTTTAAAAGAGACTAATGTCGTCTATGCCTTCAAATGCCCACTTGGGGACTGTAAGCTCCAAAAAACCCAGTATATAGGCAAGACAACAACATCTCTTTCTAGGCGTTTAACGATGCATAAGCAACAGGGCTCCATTAAGGAACATATAATCTCTTCCCATAACCAAACCATCGCCAGAGAAATCCTAGTAAACAACACAGAAATCATCGATAGATACAGCGATAGCAGGCGGCTTGACGTTTGCGAGGCACTACACATCAAGAAGTCAACACCAGCAATCAACAGCCAATTATTGCACAACTATATTCTACCCACCTCAAGACTCCGCTCCAATATAGAAGCATCAAGAAATATGGACCAATAGGCTTTCTACAAACACTTCTATTCAATACCCATTGTTTCTGTTCTGTCTTGTGTTGATACTTTTAATACCCTATTAATATTATAAGCCTATACTTGCATAAACCACAAGTGAAGATAAACAATCTTTGGACAACACCCACCAGTGGGACTCGAACCCAGAAAGCACAACTACCTTCCAGTAGCTGGCATAACTAGTATGCTTTAACCCACTACGCCATCAGACCTTACAAAAGAAGTAGATAGTTCGAGATATATATCTCAAACATCTCTACCTCCCGAAGGCACCAGATGAGTGAGGGGTCAGTCTGCAATTTTCGTCAAGCCACTGTCAATGTGAGAGAACTCGTGTCCAGCTTATAAGCCTATACTTGCATAAACCACAAGTGAAGATAAACAATCTTTGGACAACACCCACCAGTGGGACTCGAACCCAGAAAGCACAACTACCTTCCAGTAGCTGGCATAACTAGTATGCTTTAACCCACTACGCCATCAGACCTTACAAAAGAAGTAGATAGTTCGAGATATATATATCTCAAACATCTCTACCTCCCGAAGGCACCAGATGAGTGAGGGGTCAGTCTGCAATTTTCGTCAAGCCACTGTCAATGTGAGAGAACTCGTGTCCAGCTTATAAGCCTATACTTGCATAAACCACAAGTGAAGATAAACAATCTTTGGACAACACCCACCAGTGGGACTCGAACCCAGAAAGCACAACTACCTTCCAGTAGCTGGCATAACTAGTATGCTTTAACCCACTACGCCATCAGACCTTACAAAAGAAGTAGATAGTTCGAGATATATATATCTCAAACATCTCTACCTCCCGAAGGCACCAGATGAGTGAGGGGTCAGTCTGCAATTTTCGTCAAGCCACTGTCAATGTGAGAGAACTCGTGTCCAGCTTATAAGCCTATACTTGCATAAACCACAAGTGAAGATAAACAATCTTTGGACAACACCCACCAGTGGGACTCGAACCCAGAAAGCACAACTACCTTCCAGTAGCTGGCATAACTAGTATGCTTTAACCCACTACGCCATCAGACCTTACAAAAGAAGTAGATAGTTCGAGATATATATATCTCAAACATCTCTACCTCCCGAAGGCACCAGATGAGTGAGGGGTCAGTCTGCAATTTTCGTCAAGCCACTGTCAATGTGAGAGAACTCGTGTCCAGCTTATAAGCCTATACTTGCATAAACCACAAGTGAAGATAAACAATCTTTGGACAACACCCACCAGTGGGACTCGAACCCAGAAAGCACAACTACCTTCCAGTAGCTGGCATAACTAGTATGCTTTAACCCACTACGCCATCAGACCTTACAAAAGAAGTAGATAGTTCGAGATATATATATCTCAAACATCTCTACCTCCCGAAGGCACCAGATGAGTGAGGGGTCAGTCTGCAATTTTCGTCAAGCCACTGTCAATGTGAGAGAACTCGTGTCCAGCTTATAAGCCTATACTTGCATAAACCACAAGTGAAGATAAACAATCTTTGGACAACACCCACCAGTGGGACTCGAACCCAGAAAGCACAACTACCTTCCAGTAGCTGGCATAACTAGTATGCTTTAACCCACTACGCCATCAGACCTTACAAAAGAAGTAGATAGTTCGAGATATATATATCTCAAACATCTCTACCTCCCGAAGGCACCAGATGAGTGAGGGGTCAGTCTGCAATTTTCGTCAAGCCACTGTCAATGTGAGAGAACTCGTGTCCAGCTTATAAGCCTATACTTGCATAAACCACAAGTGAAGATAAACAATCTTTGGACAACACCCACCAGTGGGACTCGAACCCAGAAAGCACAACTACCTTCCAGTAGCTGGCATAACTAGTATGCTTTAACCCACTACGCCATCAGACCTTACAAAAGAAGTAGATAGTTCGAGATATATATATCTCAAACATCTCTACCTCCCGAAGGCACCAGATGAGTGAGGGGTCAGTCTGCAATTTTCGTCAAGCCACTGTCAATGTGAGAGAACTCGTGTCCAGCTTATAAGCCTATACTTGCATAAACCACAAGTGAAGATAAACAATCTTTGGACAACACCCACCAGTGGGACTCGAACCCAGAAAGCACAACTACCTTCCAGTAGCTGGCATAACTAGTATGCTTTAACCCACTACGCCATCAGACCTTACAAAAGAAGTAGATAGTTCGAGATATATATATCTCAAACATCTCTACCTCCCGAAGGCACCAGATGAGTGAGGGGTCAGTCTGCAATTTTCGTCAAGCCACTGTCAATGTGAGAGAACTCGTGTCCAGCTTATAAGCCTATACTTGCATAAACCACAAGTGAAGATAAACAATCTTTGGACAACACCCACCAGTGGGACTCGAACCCAGAAAGCACAACTACCTTCCAGTAGCTGGCATAACTAGTATGCTTTAACCCACTACGCCATCAGACCTTACAAAAGAAGTAGATAGTTCGAGATATATATATCTCAAACATCTCTACCTCCCGAAGGCACCAGATGAGTGAGGGGTCAGTCTGCAATTTTCGTCAAGCCACTGTCAATGTGAGAGAACTCGTGTCCAGCTTATAAGCCTATACTTGCATAAACCACAAGTGAAGATAAACAATCTTTGGACAACACCCACCAGTGGGACTCGAACCCAGAAAGCACAACTACCTTCCAGTAGCTGGCATAACTAGTATGCTTTAACCCACTACGCCATCAGACCTTACAAAAGAAGTAGATAGTTCGAGATATATATATCTCAAACATCTCTACCTCCCGAAGGCACCAGATGAGTGAGGGGTCAGTCTGCAATTTTCGTCAAGCCACTGTCAATGTGAGAGAACTCGTGTCCAGCTTATAAGCCTATACTTGCATAAACCACAAGTGAAGATAAACAATCTTTGGACAACACCCACCAGTGGGACTCGAACCCAGAAAGCACAACTACCTTCCAGTAGCTGGCATAACTAGTATGCTTTAACCCACTACGCCATCAGACCTTACAAAAGAAGTAGATAGTTCGAGATATATATATCTCAAACATCTCTACCTCCCGAAGGCACCAGATGAGTGAGGGGTCAGTCTGCAATTTTCGTCAAGCCACTGTCAATGTGAGAGAACTCGTGTCCAGCTTATAAGCCTATACTTGCATAAACCACAAGTGAAGATAAACAATCTTTGGACAACACCCACCAGTGGGACTCGAACCCAGAAAGCACAACTACCTTCCAGTAGCTGGCATAACTAGTATGCTTTAACCCACTACGCCATCAGACCTTACAAAAGAAGTAGATAGTTCGAGATATATATATCTCAAACATCTCTACCTCCCGAAGGCACCAGATGAGTGAGGGGTCAGTCTGCAATTTTCGTCAAGCCACTGTCAATGTGAGAGAACTCGTGTCCAGCTTATAAGCCTATACTTGCATAAACCACAAGTGAAGATAAACAATCTTTGGACAACACCCACCAGTGGGACTCGAACCCAGAAAGCACAACTACCTTCCAGTAGCTGGCATAACTAGTATGCTTTAACCCACTACGCCATCAGACCTTACAAAAGAAGTAGATAGTTCGAGATATATATATCTCAAACATCTCTACCTCCCGAAGGCACCAGATGAGTGAGGGGTCAGTCTGCAATTTTCGTCAAGCCACTGTCAATGTGAGAGAACTCGTGTCCAGCTTATAAGCCTATACTTGCATAAACCACAAGTGAAGATAAACAATCTTTGGACAACACCCACCAGTGGGACTCGAACCCAGAAAGCACAACTACCTTCCAGTAGCTGGCATAACTAGTATGCTTTAACCCACTACGCCATCAGACCTTACAAAAGAAGTAGATAGTTCGAGATATATATATCTCAAACATCTCTACCTCCCGAAGGCACCAGATGAGTGAGGGGTCAGTCTGCAATTTTCGTCAAGCCACTGTCAATGTGAGAGAACTCGTGTCCAGCTTATAAGCCTATACTTGCATAAACCACAAGTGAAGATAAACAATCTTTGGACAACACCCACCAGTGGGACTCGAACCCAGAAAGCACAACTACCTTCCAGTAGCTGGCATAACTAGTATGCTTTAACCCACTACGCCATCAGACCTTACAAAAGAAGTAGATAGTTCGAGATATATATATCTCAAACATCTCTACCTCCCGAAGGCACCAGATGAGTGAGGGGTCAGTCTGCAATTTTCGTCAAGCCACTGTCAATGTGAGAGAACTCGTGTCCAGCTTATAAGCCTATACTTGCATAAACCACAAGTGAAGATAAACAATCTTTGGACAACACCCACCAGTGGGACTCGAACCCAGAAAGCACAACTACCTTCCAGTAGCTGGCATAACTAGTATGCTTTAACCCACTACGCCATCAGACCTTACAAAAGAAGTAGATAGTTCGAGATATATATATCTCAAACATCTCTACCTCCCGAAGGCACCAGATGAGTGAGGGGTCAGTCTGCAATTTTCGTCAAGCCACTGTCAATGTGAGAGAACTCGTGTCCAGCTTATAAGCCTATACTTGCATAAACCACAAGTGAAGATAAACAATCTTTGGACAACACCCACCAGTGGGACTCGAACCCAGAAAGCACAACTACCTTCCAGTAGCTGGCATAACTAGTATGCTTTAACCCACTACGCCATCAGACCTTACAAAAGAAGTAGATAGTTCGAGATATATATATCTCAAACATCTCTACCTCCCGAAGGCACCAGATGAGTGAGGGGTCAGTCTGCAATTTTCGTCAAGCCACTGTCAATGTGAGAGAACTCGTGTCCAGCTTATAAGCCTATACTTGCATAAACCACAAGTGAAGATAAACAATCTTTGGACAACACCCACCAGTGGGACTCGAACCCAGAAAGCACAACTACCTTCCAGTAGCTGGCATAACTAGTATGCTTTAACCCACTACGCCATCAGACCTTACAAAAGAAGTAGATAGTTCGAGATATATATATCTCAAACATCTCTACCTCCCGAAGGCACCAGATGAGTGAGGGGTCAGTCTGCAATTTTCGTCAAGCCACTGTCAATGTGAGAGAACTCGTGTCCAGCTTATAAGCCTATACTTGCATAAACCACAAGTGAAGATAAACAATCTTTGGACAACACCCACCAGTGGGACTCGAACCCAGAAAGCACAACTACCTTCCAGTAGCTGGCATAACTAGTATGCTTTAACCCACTACGCCATCAGACCTTACAAAAGAAGTAGATAGTTCGAGATATATATATCTCAAACATCTCTACCTCCCGAAGGCACCAGATGAGTGAGGGGTCAGTCTGCAATTTTCGTCAAGCCACTGTCAATGTGAGAGAACTCGTGTCCAGCTTATAAGCCTATACTTGCATAAACCACAAGTGAAGATAAACAATCTTTGGACAACACCCACCAGTGGGACTCGAACCCAGAAAGCACAACTACCTTCCAGTAGCTGGCATAACTAGTATGCTTTAACCCACTACGCCATCAGACCTTACAAAAGAAGTAGATAGTTCGAGATATATATATCTCAAACATCTCTACCTCCCGAAGGCACCAGATGAGTGAGGGGTCAGTCTGCAATTTTCGTCAAGCCACTGTCAATGTGAGAGAACTCGTGTCCAGCTTATAAGCCTATACTATAAGCTGGACACGAGTTCTCTCACATTGACAGTGGCTTGACGAAAATTGCAGACTGACCCCTCACTCATCTGGTGCCTTCGGGAGGTAGAGATGTTTGAGATATATATATCTCGAACTATCTACTTCTTTTGTAAGGTCTGATGGCGTAGTGGGTTAAAGCATACTAGTTATGCCAGCTACTGGAAGGTAGTTGTGCTTTCTGGGTTCGAGTCCCACTGGTGGGTGTTGTCCAAAGATTGTTTATCTTCACTTGTGGTTTATGCAAGTATAGGCTTATAAGCTGGACACGAGTTCTCTCACATTGACAGTGGCTTGACGAAAATTGCAGACTGACCCCTCACTCATCTGGTGCCTTCGGGAGGTAGAGATGTTTGAGATATATATATCTCGAACTATCTACTTCTTTTGTAAGGTCTGATGGCGTAGTGGGTTAAAGCATACTAGTTATGCCAGCTACTGGAAGGTAGTTGTGCTTTCTGGGTTCGAGTCCCACTGGTGGGTGTTGTCCAAAGATTGTTTATCTTCACTTGTGGTTTATGCAAGTATAGGCTTATAAGCTGGACACGAGTTCTCTCACATTGACAGTGGCTTGACGAAAATTGCAGACTGACCCCTCACTCATCTGGTGCCTTCGGGAGGTAGAGATGTTTGAGATATATATATCTCGAACTATCTACTTCTTTTGTAAGGTCTGATGGCGTAGTGGGTTAAAGCATACTAGTTATGCCAGCTACTGGAAGGTAGTTGTGCTTTCTGGGTTCGAGTCCCACTGGTGGGTGTTGTCCAAAGATTGTTTATCTTCACTTGTGGTTTATGCAAGTATAGGCTTATAAGCTGGACACGAGTTCTCTCACATTGACAGTGGCTTGACGAAAATTGCAGACTGACCCCTCACTCATCTGGTGCCTTCGGGAGGTAGAGATGTTTGAGATATATATATCTCGAACTATCTACTTCTTTTGTAAGGTCTGATGGCGTAGTGGGTTAAAGCATACTAGTTATGCCAGCTACTGGAAGGTAGTTGTGCTTTCTGGGTTCGAGTCCCACTGGTGGGTGTTGTCCAAAGATTGTTTATCTTCACTTGTGGTTTATGCAAGTATAGGCTTATAAGCTGGACACGAGTTCTCTCACATTGACAGTGGCTTGACGAAAATTGCAGACTGACCCCTCACTCATCTGGTGCCTTCGGGAGGTAGAGATGTTTGAGATATATATATCTCGAACTATCTACTTCTTTTGTAAGGTCTGATGGCGTAGTGGGTTAAAGCATACTAGTTATGCCAGCTACTGGAAGGTAGTTGTGCTTTCTGGGTTCGAGTCCCACTGGTGGGTGTTGTCCAAAGATTGTTTATCTTCACTTGTGGTTTATGCAAGTATAGGCTTATAAGCTGGACACGAGTTCTCTCACATTGACAGTGGCTTGACGAAAATTGCAGACTGACCCCTCACTCATCTGGTGCCTTCGGGAGGTAGAGATGTTTGAGATATATATATCTCGAACTATCTACTTCTTTTGTAAGGTCTGATGGCGTAGTGGGTTAAAGCATACTAGTTATGCCAGCTACTGGAAGGTAGTTGTGCTTTCTCTCACTCATCTGGTGCCTTCGGGAGGTAGAGATGTTTGAGATATATATATCTCGAACTATCTACTTCTTTTGTAAGGTCTGATGGCGTAGTGGGTTAAAGCATACTAGTTATGCCAGCTACTGGAAGGTAGTTGTGCTTTCTGGGTTCGAGTCCCACTGGTGGGTGTTGTCCAAAGATTGTTTATCTTCACTTGTGGTTTATGCAAGTATAGGCTTATAAGCTGGACACGAGTTCTCTCACATTGACAGTGGCTTGACGAAAATTGCAGACTGACCCCTCACTCATCTGGTGCCTTCGGGAGGTAGAGATGTTTGAGATATATATATCTCGAACTATCTACTTCTTTTGTAAGGTCTGATGGCGTAGTGGGTTAAAGCATACTAGTTATGCCAGCTACTGGAAGGTAGTTGTGCTTTCTGGGTTCGAGTCCCACTGGTGGGTGTTGTCCAAAGATTGTTTATCTTCACTTGTGGTTTATGCAAGTATAGGCTTATAAGCTGGACACGAGTTCTCTCACATTGACAGTGGCTTGACGAAAATTGCAGACTGACCCCTCACTCATCTGGTGCCTTCGGGAGGTAGAGATGTTTGAGATATATATATCTCGAACTATCTACTTCTTTTGTAAGGTCTGATGGCGTAGTGGGTTAAAGCATACTAGTTATGCCAGCTACTGGAAGGTAGTTGTGCTTTCTGGGTTCGAGTCCCACTGGTGGGTGTTGTCCAAAGATTGTTTATCTTCACTTGTGGTTTATGCAAGTATAGGCTTATAAGCTGGACACGAGTTCTCTCACATTGACAGTGGCTTGACGAAAATTGCAGACTGACCCCTCACTCATCTGGTGCCTTCGGGAGGTAGAGATGTTTGAGATATATATATCTCGAACTATCTACTTCTTTTGTAAGGTCTGATGGCGTAGTGGGTTAAAGCATACTAGTTATGCCAGCTACTGGAAGGTAGTTGTGCTTTCTGGGTTCGAGTCCCACTGGTGGGTGTTGTCCAAAGATTGTTTATCTTCACTTGTGGTTTATGCAAGTATAGGCTTATAAGCTGGACACGAGTTCTCTCACATTGACAGTGGCTTGACGAAAATTGCAGACTGACCCCTCACTCATCTGGTGCCTTCGGGAGGTAGAGATGTTTGAGATATATATATCTCGAACTATCTACTTCTTTTGTAAGGTCTGATGGCGTAGTGGGTTAAAGCATACTAGTTATGCCAGCTACTGGAAGGTAGTTGTGCTTTCTGGGTTCGAGTCCCACTGGTGGGTGTTGTCCAAAGATTGTTTATCTTCACTTGTGGTTTATGCAAGTATAGGCTTATAAGCTGGACACGAGTTCTCTCACATTGACAGTGGCTTGACGAAAATTGCAGACTGACCCCTCACTCATCTGGTGCCTTCGGGAGGTAGAGATGTTTGAGATATATATATCTCGAACTATCTACTTCTTTTGTAAGGTCTGATGGCGTAGTGGGTTAAAGCATACTAGTTATGCCAGCTACTGGAAGGTAGTTGTGCTTTCTGGGTTCGAGTCCCACTGGTGGGTGTTGTCCAAAGATTGTTTATCTTCACTTGTGGTTTATGCAAGTATAGGCTTATAAGCTGGACACGAGTTCTCTCACATTGACAGTGGCTTGACGAAAATTGCAGACTGACCCCTCACTCATCTGGTGCCTTCGGGAGGTAGAGATGTTTGAGATATATATATCTCGAACTATCTACTTCTTTTGTAAGGTCTGATGGCGTAGTGGGTTAAAGCATACTAGTTATGCCAGCTACTGGAAGGTAGTTGTGCTTTCTGGGTTCGAGTCCCACTGGTGGGTGTTGTCCAAAGATTGTTTATCTTCACTTGTGGTTTATGCAAGTATAGGCTTATAAGCTGGACACGAGTTCTCTCACATTGACAGTGGCTTGACGAAAATTGCAGACTGACCCCTCACTCATCTGGTGCCTTCGGGAGGTAGAGATGTTTGAGATATATATATCTCGAACTATCTACTTCTTTTGTAAGGTCTGATGGCGTAGTGGGTTAAAGCATACTAGTTATGCCAGCTACTGGAAGGTAGTTGTGCTTTCTGGGTTCGAGTCCCACTGGTGGGTGTTGTCCAAAGATTGTTTATCTTCACTTGTGGTTTATGCAAGTATAGGCTTATAAGCTGGACACGAGTTCTCTCACATTGACAGTGGCTTGACGAAAATTGCAGACTGACCCCTCACTCATCTGGTGCCTTCGGGAGGTAGAGATGTTTGAGATATATATATCTCGAACTATCTACTTCTTTTGTAAGGTCTGATGGCGTAGTGGGTTAAAGCATACTAGTTATGCCAGCTACTGGAAGGTAGTTGTGCTTTCTGGGTTCGAGTCCCACTGGTGGGTGTTGTCCAAAGATTGTTTATCTTCACTTGTGGTTTATGCAAGTATAGGCTTATAAGCTGGACACGAGTTCTCTCACATTGACAGTGGCTTGACGAAAATTGCAGACTGACCCCTCACTCATCTGGTGCCTTCGGGAGGTAGAGATGTTTGAGATATATATATCTCGAACTATCTACTTCTTTTGTAAGGTCTGATGGCGTAGTGGGTTAAAGCATACTAGTTATGCCAGCTACTGGAAGGTAGTTGTGCTTTCTGGGTTCGAGTCCCACTGGTGGGTGTTGTCCAAAGATTGTTTATCTTCACTTGTGGTTTATGCAAGTATAGGCTTATAAGCTGGACACGAGTTCTCTCACATTGACAGTGGCTTGACGAAAATTGCAGACTGACCCCTCACTCATCTGGTGCCTTCGGGAGGTAGAGATGTTTGAGATATATATATCTCGAACTATCTACTTCTTTTGTAAGGTCTGATGGCGTAGTGGGTTAAAGCATACTAGTTATGCCAGCTACTGGAAGGTAGTTGTGCTTTCTGGGTTCGAGTCCCACTGGTGGGTGTTGTCCAAAGATTGTTTATCTTCACTTGTGGTTTATGCAAGTATAGGCTTATAAGCTGGACACGGCAGACTGACCCCTCACTCATCTGGTGCCTTCGGGAGGTGGAGATGTTTGAGATATATATATCTCGAACTATCTACTTCTTTTGTAAGGTCTGATGGCGTAGTGGGTTAAAGCATACTAGTTATGCCAGCTACTGGAAGGTAGTTGTGCTTTCTGGGTTCGAGTCCCACTGGTGGGTGTTGTCCAAAGATTGTTTATCTTCACTTGTGGTTTATGCAAGTATAGGCTTATAAGCTGGACACGAGTTCTCTCACATTGACAGTGGCTTGATGAAAATTGCAGACTGACCCCTCACTCATCTGGTGCCTTCGGGAGGTGGAGATGTTTGAGATATATATATCTCGAACTATCTACTTCTTTTGTAAGGTCTGATGGCGTAGTGGGTTAAAGCATACTAGTTATGCCAGCTACTGGAAGGTAGTTGTGCTTTCTGGGTTCGAGTCCCACTGGTGGGTGTTGTCCAAAGATTGTTTATCTTCACTTGTGGTTTATGCAAGTATAGGCTTATAAGCTGGACACGAGTTCTCTCACATTGACAGTGGCTTGATGAAAATTGCAGACTGACCCCTCACTCATCTGGTGCCTTCGGGAGGTGGAGATGTTTGAGATATATATATCTCGAACTATCTACTTCTTTTGTAAGGTCTGATGGCGTAGTGGGTTAAAGCATACTAGTTATGCCAGCTACTGGAAGGTAGTTGTGCTTTCTGGGTTCGAGTCCCACTGGTGGGTGTTGTCCAAAGATTGTTTATCTTCACTTGTGGTTTATGCAAGTATAGGCTTATAAGCTGGACACGAGTTCTCTCACATTGACAGTGGCTTGATGAAAATTGCAGACTGACCCCTCACTCATCTGGTGCCTTCGGGAGGTGGAGATGTTTGAGATATATATATCTCGAACTATCTACTTCTTTTGTAAGGTCTGATGGCGTAGTGGGTTAAAGCATACTAGTTATGCCAGCTACTGGAAGGTAGTTGTGCTTTCTGGGTTCGAGTCCCACTGGTGGGTGTTGTCCAAAGATTGTTTATCTTCACTTGTGGTTTATGCAAGTATAGGCTTATAAGCTGGACACGAGTTCTCTCACATTGACAGTGGCTTGATGAAAATTGCAGACTGACCCCTCACTCATCTGGTGCCTTCGGGAGGTGGAGATGTTTGAGATATATATATCTCGAACTATCTACTTCTTTTGTAAGGTCTGATGGCGTAGTGGGTTAAAGCATACTAGTTATGCCAGCTACTGGAAGGTAGTTGTGCTTTCTGGGTTCGAGTCCCACTGGTGGGTGTTGTCCAAAGATTGTTTATCTTCACTTGTGGTTTATGCAAGTATAGGCTTATAAGCTGGACACGAGTTCTCTCACATTGACAGTGGCTTGATGAAAATTGCAGACTGACCCCTCACTCATCTGGTGCCTTCGGGAGGTGGAGATGTTTGAGATATATATATCTCGAACTATCTACTTCTTTTGTAAGGTCTGATGGCGTAGTGGGTTAAAGCATACTAGTTATGCCAGCTACTGGAAGGTAGTTGTGCTTTCTGGGTTCGAGTCCCACTGGTGGGTGTTGTCCAAAGATTGTTTATCTTCACTTGTGGTTTATGCAAGTATAGGCTTATAAGCTGGACACGAGTTCTCTCACATTGACAGTGGCTTGATGAAAATTGCAGACTGACCCCTCACTCATCTGGTGCCTTCGGGAGGTGGAGATGTTTGAGATATATATATCTCGAACTATCTACTTCTTTTGTAAGGTCTGATGGCGTAGTGGGTTAAAGCATACTAGTTATGCCAGCTACTGGAAGGTAGTTGTGCTTTCTGGGTTCGAGTCCCACTGGTGGGTGTTGTCCAAAGATTGTTTATCTTCACTTGTGGTTTATGCAAGTATAGGCTTATAAGCTGGACACGAGTTCTCTCACATTGACAGTGGCTTGATGAAAATTGCAGACTGACCCCTCACTCATCTGGTGCCTTCGGGAGGTGGAGATGTTTGAGATATATATATCTCGAACTATCTACTTCTTTTGTAAGGTCTGATGGCGTAGTGGGTTAAAGCATACTAGTTATGCCAGCTACTGGAAGGTAGTTGTGCTTTCTGGGTTCGAGTCCCACTGGTGGGTGTTGTCCAAAGATTGTTTATCTTCACTTGTGGTTTATGCAAGTATAGGCTTATAAGCTGGACACGAGTTCTCTCACATTGACAGTGGCTTGATGAAAATTGCAGACTGACCCCTCACTCATCTGGTGCCTTCGGGAGGTGGAGATGTTTGAGATATATATATCTCGAACTATCTACTTCTTTTGTAAGGTCTGATGGCGTAGTGGGTTAAAGCATACTAGTTATGCCAGCTACTGGAAGGTAGTTGTGCTTTCTGGGTTCGAGTCCCACTGGTGGGTGTTGTCCAAAGATTGTTTATCTTCACTTGTGGTTTATGCAAGTATAGGCTTATAAGCTGGACACGAGTTCTCTCACATTGACAGTGGCTTGATGAAAATTGCAGACTGACCCCTCACTCATCTGGTGCCTTCGGGAGGTGGAGATGTTTGAGATATATATATCTCGAACTATCTACTTCTTTTGTAAGGTCTGATGGCGTAGTGGGTTAAAGCATACTAGTTATGCCAGCTACTGGAAGGTAGTTGTGCTTTCTGGGTTCGAGTCCCACTGGTGGGTGTTGTCCAAAGATTGTTTATCTTCACTTGTGGTTTATGCAAGTATAGGCTTATAAGCTGGACACGAGTTCTCTCACATTGACAGTGGCTTGATGAAAATTGCAGACTGACCCCTCACTCATCTGGTGCCTTCGGGAGGTGGAGATGTTTGAGATATATATATCTCGAACTATCTACTTCTTTTGTAAGGTCTGATGGCGTAGTGGGTTAAAGCATACTAGTTATGCCAGCTACTGGAAGGTAGTTGTGCTTTCTGGGTTCGAGTCCCACTGGTGGGTGTTGTCCAAAGATTGTTTATCTTCACTTGTGGTTTATGCAAGTATAGGCTTATAAGCTGGACACGAGTTCTCTCACATTGACAGTGGCTTGATGAAAATTGCAGACTGACCCCTCACTCATCTGGTGCCTTCGGGAGGTGGAGATGTTTGAGATATATATATCTCGAACTATCTACTTCTTTTGTAAGGTCTGATGGCGTAGTGGGTTAAAGCATACTAGTTATGCCAGCTACTGGAAGGTAGTTGTGCTTTCTGGGTTCGAGTCCCACTGGTGGGTGTTGTCCAAAGATTGTTTATCTTCACTTGTGGTTTATGCAAGTATAGGCTTATAAGCTGGACACGAGTTCTCTCACATTGACAGTGGCTTGATGAAAATTGCAGACTGACCCCTCACTCATCTGGTGCCTTCGGGAGGTGGAGATGTTTGAGATATATATATCTCGAACTATCTACTTCTTTTGTAAGGTCTGATGGCGTAGTGGGTTAAAGCATACTAGTTATGCCAGCTACTGGAAGGTAGTTGTGCTTTCTGGGTTCGAGTCCCACTGGTGGGTGTTGTCCAAAGATTGTTTATCTTCACTTGTGGTTTATGCAAGTATAGGCTTATAAGCTGGACACGAGTTCTCTCACATTGACAGTGGCTTGATGAAAATTGCAGACTGACCCCTCACTCATCTGGTGCCTTCGGGAGGTGGAGATGTTTGAGATATATATATCTCGAACTATCTACTTCTTTTGTAAGGTCTGATGGCGTAGTGGGTTAAAGCATACTAGTTATGCCAGCTACTGGAAGGTAGTTGTGCTTTCTGGGTTCGAGTCCCACTGGTGGGTGTTGTCCAAAGATTGTTTATCTTCACTTGTGGTTTATGCAAGTATAGGCTTATAAGCTGGACACGAGTTCTCTCACATTGACAGTGGCTTGATGAAAATTGCAGACTGACCCCTCACTCATCTGGTGCCTTCGGGAGGTGGAGATGTTTGAGATATATATATCTCGAACTATCTACTTCTTTTGTAAGGTCTGATGGCGTAGTGGGTTAAAGCATACTAGTTATGCCAGCTACTGGAAGGTAGTTGTGCTTTCTGGGTTCGAGTCCCACTGGTGGGTGTTGTCCAAAGATTGTTTATCTTCACTTGTGGTTTATGCAAGTATAGGCTTATAAGCTGGACACGAGTTCTCTCACATTGACAGTGGCTTGATGAAAATTGCAGACTGACCCCTCACTCATCTGGTGCCTTCGGGAGGTGGAGATGTTTGAGATATATATATCTCGAACTATCTACTTCTTTTGTAAGGTCTGATGGCGTAGTGGGTTAAAGCATACTAGTTATGCCAGCTACTGGAAGGTAGTTGTGCTTTCTGGGTTCGAGTCCCACTGGTGGGTGTTGTCCAAAGATTGTTTATCTTCACTTGTGGTTTATGCAAGTATAGGCTTATAAGCTGGACACGAGTTCTCTCACATTGACAGTGGCTTGATGAAATTTGCAGACTGACCCCTGGCACTCATCTGGTGCCTTCGGGAGGTGGAGATGTTTGAGATATATATATCTCGAACTATCTACTTCTTTTGTAAGGTCTGATGGCGTAGTGGGTTAAAGCATACTAGTTATGCCAGCTACTGGAAGGTAGTTGTGCTTTCTGGGTTCGAGTCCCACTGGTGGGTGTTGTCCAAAGATTGTTTATCTTCACTTGTGGTTTATGCAAGTATAGGCTTATAAGCTGGACACGAGTTCTCTCACATTGACAGTGGCTTGATGAAAATTGCAGACTGACCCCTCACTCATCTGGTGCCTTCGGGAGGTGGAGATGTTTGAGATATATATATCTCGAACTATCTACTTCTTTTGTAAGGTCTGATGGCGTAGTGGGTTAAAGCATACTAGTTATGCCAGCTACTGGAAGGTAGTTGTGCTTTCTGGGTTCGAGTCCCACTGGTGGGTGTTGTCCAAAGATTGTATATATGTATATATATATATATATATATATATATATATATATATATATATATATATATATATATATATATATAATATTTTTTTTTTTGATCCATAGCCTCGGAGAAAATAATGAGTACTCAGAGAAGACCTTGTGGATCCTCACTGAACACTTTAATATTTTCTTCTCCTACCACCCCTATTCTTTTAGTATGTGTGTATATATATCTAACTTTATTTAAAATTTCATTACACAAAAAGGGTTACAACATTGGTTGCATGCAGGGTACAAGGCTACTTGTCACAAGTTGTATAGGTCCTCCAGCTCCTCAGATAGCGGGCAGGAACCATGGATGAAGTGAGCATTTCCTCTCTGGATCGCCACACTAAGGCGCTGAAAGAGAAAACTGGCGGCTCTAGGGTCTCTAGTTGTTTCAATTAGCTTGGACCCCAACCCCTTCAAAAAGCTAGCAGCACTTTTACCCCAGGCACCAAGTGTCTCTGAGGCAATGGGGACAAAATTGTCGTGGTGATCAAGGTCTTCATATTTACGTGACTTGGCTGCTTCCCGGTGATTGGCAGCACCTCCTGCCTGTGCAGCACTGAAGTTAACATAGGTGTTGGCTAAGGTTGAAACGTAAGTGTAGTCCCAAACCAACTGTCTACCATTCTTCTAGGAGTTCAGCGTGATCCCGTCTGGGCGACCGACAGGCTCATCTGAGTTGCGGGGCATTAGGTAACGGGGCTCTCTCTCTGCTGGACAACCAGCCGTGGTTGTCCAGCACAACATATATGTATATGCACAATATATATATATATATATATATATATATATATATATATATATATATATATATATATATATATATATATTCCACCAAGTGTATTGAATATTCAATACACTTGGTGGAACACAAACATGTCTTCAATAAAAATAAAAGACTTTCAATAGCTACGAACAAAAAATCGATGACTGGCCTCTAGTTTAACAAACAATAAACAACTTGAAACCTTCGTTCTCTATTGGGCAACATAATTGATTACCAGTAAACCTTTCCCAAGAGTTTCTCCGCTCTTACTGTGTACCACCAGCTCTTACTGTGTACCTCCAGCTCTTACTGTGTACCTCCAGCTCTTACTGTGTACCTCCAGCTCTTACTGTGTACCTCCAGCTCTTACTGTGTACCTCCAGCTCTTACTGTGTACCTCCAGCTCTTACTGTGTTCCTCCAGCTCTTACTGTGTACCTCCAGCTCTTACTGTGTACCTCCAGCTCTTACTGTGTACCTCCAGCTCTTACTGTGTACCTCCAGCTCTTACTGTGTACCTCCAGCTCTTACTGTGTACCTCCAGCTCTTACTGTGTTCCTCCAGCTCTTACTGTGTACCTCCAGCTCTTACTGTGTACCTCCAGCTCTTACTGTGTACCTCCAGCTCTTACTGTGTACCTCCAGCTCTTACTGTGTACCTCCAGCTCTTACTGTGTACCTCCAGCTCTTACTGTGTACCTCCAGCTCTTACTGTGTACCTCCAGCTCTTACTGTGTACCTCCAGCTCTTACTGTGTACCTCCAGCTCTTACTGTGTACCTCCAGCTCTTACTGTGTACCTCCAGCTCTTACTGTGTAACTCCAGCTCTTACTGTGTACCTCCAGCTCTTACTGTGTACCTCCAGCTCTTACTGTGTACCTCCAGCTCTTACTGTGTACCTCCAGCTCTTACTGTGTACCTCCAGCTCTTACTGTGTACCTCCAGCTCTTACTGTGTACCTCCAGCTCTTACTGTGTACCTCCAGCTCTTACTGTGTACCTCCAGCTCTCACTGTGTACCTCCAGCTCTTACTGTGTACCTCCAGCTCTTACTGTGTACCTCCAGCTCTTACTGTGTACCTCCAGCTCTCACTGTGTACCTCCAGCTCTTACTGTGTACCTCCAGCTCTTACTGTGTACCTCCAGCTCTCACTGTGTTCCTCCAGCTCTTACTTTGTACCTCCAGCTCTCACTGTGTACCACCAGCTCTTACTGTGTACCTCCAGCTCTTACTGTGTACCTCCAGCTCTTACTGTGTACCTCCAGCTCTTACTGTGTACCTCCAGCTCTTACTGTGTACCTCCCTCCAGCTCTTACTGTGTACCTCCAGCTCTTACTGTGTACCTCCAGCTCTCACTGTGTACCTCCAGCTCTTACTGTGTACCTCCAGCTCTCACTGTGTACCTCCAGCTCTTACTGTGTACCTCCAGCTCTCACTGTGTACCTCCAGCTCTTACTGTGTACCTCCAGCTCTCACTGTGTACCTCCAGCTCTCACTGTGTACCTCCAGCTCTTACTGTTTACCTCCAGCTCTCACTGTGTACCTCCAGCTCTCACTGTGTACCTCCAGCTCTCACTGTGTACCTCCAGCTCTCACTGTGTACCTCCAGCTCTCACTGTGTACCTCCAGCTCTCACTGTGTACCTCCAGCTCTTACTGTGTACCTCCAGCTCTTACTGTGTACCTCCAGCTCTTACTGTGTACCTCCAGCTCTTACTGTGTACCTCCAGCTCTTACTGTGTACCTCCAGCTCTTACTGTGTACCTCCAGCTCTCACTGTGTACCTCCAGCTCTCACTGTGTACCTCCAGCTCTCACTGTGTACCTCCAGCTCTCACTGTGTACCTCCAGCTCTCACTGTGTACCTCCAGCTCTTACTGTGTACCTCCAGCTCTTACTGTGTTTGGTGCACAGGTTGTGTCGTGTGCTGGGCTTGGTGCAGACGACACAACTTGGTGAATCTACTGGCCCCATCTTCTAGCCTCATCTACTGGTCTCATCTACTGGTCTCATCTACTGGTCTCATCTACTGGCCTCAATTCCCTTCAGGTCTCCTCTTGCTTGGAGTAACTATTATCTCACAACGATAACCACTTTAAGTCCAGGTGGTAGACTGGTCGTTCAACGCCCCCATAATGCTCCAGGTGGTAGACTGCTCGCTCAACGCCCCCATAATGCTCCAGGTGGTAGACTGGTCGTTCAAGTCCCCCATAATGTTCCAGGTGGTAGACTACTCGTTCAACGCCCACATAATGCTCCAGGTGGTAGACTACTCGTTCAACTCACCCATAATGCTCCAGGTGGTAGACTGGTCGTTCAACGCCCCCATAATGCTCCAGGTCTTACACTGCTCGTTCGACGCCCCCATAATGCTCCAGGTCGTAGACTGGTCGTTCAACGCCCCCATAATGTTCCAGGTGGTAGACTGGTCGTTCAAGTCCCCCATAATGTTCCAGGTGGTAGACTGCTCGTTCAACGCCCCCATAATGCTCCAGGTGGTAGACTGGTCGTTCAAGTCCCCCATAATGCTCCAGGTGGTAGACTGCTCGTTCAACGCCCCCATAATGCTCCAGGTGGTAGACTGCTCGTTCAACGCCCTCATAATGCTCCAGGTCGTAGACTGCTCGTTTAACAGGATATATGGAGTAGCTCGCGAGATCTCATTTAACCCCATCGTTACCCGACCCCTTCAGACCTACGTCGCTTCGGGTCGTTCGAAGCATCCATATCAAGCCTCTCCCCTACAACCTCGTCTCCCTATCGGGTAATTAGCCAAACTACCTGACCCATTAGCCGGGGATGAGCATAAGGGAGGTGACGTATAGGGGTTCGTCTCAGCGTCGCGAGGGCGTCAATAGAGTCTGACCTTAGGCGCGGTAATGATATGCGTCTTTAATTGCCTCATTTGCATAGAGATGAAGCACTTTGGGGTAGTGTAGGAAGACCGTCACATGCTCTTGCTGAGCTGTGGGGGAGAGGAGGGGGGGTCGCTGTGGGTATGTAGGGAGGGGGCGGGGTCCTGCGGGTGTGTGGGGAGGAAGGGTGGGTCGCTGTGGGTGTGTGGGGAGGGGGGGGGTCGCTGTGGGTGTGTGGGGAGGGGGGGGGTCGCTGTGGGTGTGTGGGGAGGGGGTGGGTCGCTGTGGGTGTGTGGGTCGCTGTGGGTGTGTGGGGAGGGGGTGGGTCGCTGTGGGTGTGTGGGTCGCTGTGGGTGTGTGGGGAGGGGGGGTCCTGTGGGTGTTTGGGGGGGAGGGGGCGGGGTCCTGTGGGTGTGTGGGGAGGGGGGGGGGGGTCGCTGTGGGTGTGTGGGGAGGGGGCGGGGTCCTGTGGGTGTGTGGGGAGGGGGCGGGGTCCTGTGGGTGTGTGGGGAGGGGGGGGTCGCTGTGGGTGTGTGGGGAGGGGCCGGGTCCTGTGGGTGTGTGGGGAGGGGGCGGGGTCCTGTGGGTGTGTGGGGAGGGGGGCTCGCTATGGGTGTGTGGGGAGGGGGTGGGTCGCTGTGGGTGTGTGGGGAGGGGGGGGTGTCGCTGTGGGTGTGTGGGGAGGAGGGGGGTCCTGTGGGTGTGTGGGGAGGGGGGTGGGTCGCTGTGGGTGTGTGGGGAGGGGGGGGTCGCTGTGGGTGTGTGGGGAGGGGGGGTCCTGTGGGTGTGTGGGGAGGGGGTGGGTCGCTGTGGGTGTGTGGGGAGGGGGTGGGGTCGCTGTGGGTGTGTGGGGAGGGGGTGGGTCGCTGTGGGTGTGTGGGGAGGGGGGGTCCTGTGGGTGTGTGGGGAGGGGGTGGGTCGCTGTGGGTGTGTGGGGAGGGGGGGTCGCTGTGGGTGTGTGGGGAGGGGTGGGTCGCTGTGGGTGTGTGGGGAGGGGGGGGTCCTGTGGGTGTGTGGGGAGGGGGTGGGTCGCTGTGGGTGTGTGGGGAGGGGGGGTCGCTGTGGGTGTGTAGGGAGGAAGTGGGGTCGCTGTGGGTGTGTGGGGAGGGGGGGGTCGCTGTGGGTGTGTGGGGAGGGGGGGGTGGGGTCGCTGTGGGTGTGTGGGGAGAGGGGGGTCGCTGTGGGTGTGTGGGGAGGGGGGGGTCGCTGTGGGTGTGTGGGGAGGGGGGTCGCTGTGGGTGTGTAGGGAGGGGGTGGGGTCGCTGTGGGTGTGTGGGGAGGGGGGATCGCTGTGGGTGTGTGGAGAGGGGGGGATCGCTGTGGGTGTGTGGGGAGAGGGGGGTCGCTGTGGGTGTGTGGGGAGGGGGGGGGTCGCTGTGGGTGTGTAGGGAGGGGGTGGGGTCGCTGTGGGTGTGTGGGGAGAGGGGGGTCGTTGTGGGTGTGTGGGGGAGGGGGGGGTCGCTGTGGGTGTGTGGGGAGGGGGGGTCGCTGTGGGTGTGTAGGGAGGGGGTGGGGTCGCTGTGGGTGTGTGGGGAGGGGGGGTCGCTGTGGGTGTGTGGGGAGGGGGGGGTCGCTGTGGGTGTGTGGGGAAGGGGGGGTCGCTGTGGGTATGTAGGGAGGGGGTGGGGTCGCTGTGGGTGTGTGGGGAGGGGGGGGGTCGCTGTGGGTGTGTGGGGAGGGGGTGGGGTCGCTGTGGGTGTGTGGGGAGGGGGGGTCGCTGTGGGTGTGTGTGGGTGTGTGTGGGATGTGGGGAGGGGGGGTCGCTGTGGGTGTGTAGGGAGGGGGTGGGGTCGCTGTGGGTGTGTGGGGAGGGGGGGGGTCGCTGTGGGTGTGTGGGGAGGGGGGGGTCGCTGTGGGTGTGTGGGGAGGGGGGGGACGCTGTGGGTGTGTGGGGAGGGGGGAGTCGCTGTGGGTGTGTAGGGAGGGGGTGGGGTCGCTGTGGGTGTGTGGGGAGGGGGGGGGGGTCGCTGTGGGTGTGTGGGGAGGGGGGGGGGGTCGCTGTGGGTGTGGGGAGGGGGGGGGGGTCCTGTGGGTGTGTGGGGAGTGGGGGGGTCGCTGTGGGTGTGTAGGGAGGGGGTGGGGTCGCTGTGGGTGTGTGGGGAGGGGGGGGTCGCTGTGGGTGTGTAGGGAGGGGGTGGGGTCGCTGTGGGTGTGTGGGAAGGGGGGGGTCGCTGTGGGTGTGTAGGGAGGGGGTGGGGTCGCTGTGGGTGTGTGGGGAGGGGGGGGGTCGCTGTGGGTGTGTGGGGGGGGGGGGGGTCGCTGTGGGTGTGTGGGGAGGGGGGCGGTCGCTGTGGGTGTGTGGGGAGGGGGTGGGGTCGCTGTGGGTGTGTGGGGAGGGGGGGGATTGCTGTGGGTGTGTGGGGAGGGGGGGGACGCTGTGGGTGTGTGGGGAGGGGGGGTCGCTGTGGGTGTGTAGGGAGGGGGTGGGGTCGCTGTGGGTGTGTGGGGAGGGGGGGGGTCGCTGTGGGTGTGTGGGGAGGGGGGGTCGCTGTGGGTGTGTGGGGAGGGGGGGGGTCGCTGTGGGTGTGTAGGGAGGGGGTGGGGTCGCTGTGGGTGTGTGGGGAGGGGGGGGTCGCTGTGGGTGTGTAGGGAGGGGGTGGGGTCGCTGTGGGTGTGTGGGGAGGGGGGGGGTCGCTGTGGGTGTGTGGGGAGGGGGGGGGGTCGCTGTGGGTGTGTGGGGAGGGGGGGGTCGCTGTGGGTGTGTGGGGAGGGGG
Source organism: Procambarus clarkii (assembly GCF_020424385.1). Lineage (NCBI taxonomy): Eukaryota > Metazoa > Arthropoda > Malacostraca > Decapoda > Cambaridae > Procambarus > Procambarus clarkii. The sequence goes on from NW_025558356.1 coordinate 24,690, forward strand.
GCGGTCGCTGTGGGTGTGTGGGGAGGGGGTGGGGTCGCTGTGGGTGTGTGGGGAGGGGGGGGGATTGCTGTGGGTGTGTGGGGAGGGGGGGGGTCGCTGTGGGTGTGTGGGGAGGGGGGGGTCGCTGTGGGTGTGTGGGGAGGGGGGGGTCGCTGTGGGTGTGTGGGGAGGGGGGGTCGCTGTGGGTGTGTTGGAAGGGGGCGGGGGGTCGCTGTGGGTGTGGGGAGGAGAGGTCCAGTGTCTTGAGTAGGTGGAGTGCCGGTCATTGAAGGGGGGTTAGGGAACGGTGTGTGTTCACCTTGTGCTTGCGGGGGTTGAATTCTGGCTCTTTGGTCCCGCCTCTGATCTGTCAGTCAACAGGTGTATAGATTCCTGAGCCTACTGGGCTCTGTCATATCTACACTTGAAACTGTGTATGGAGTCAGCCTCCACCACATCACTGCCTAATGCATTCCATCTGTTAACTACTCTGACACTGGAAAATTTCTTTCTAACGTCCCTGTGGCTCATGTGGGTACTCAGATTTAGCCTTTGTACCCTTGTTCATGTTGAAAAGTTTATCCTTGTCTACCCTGTCGATTCGCCTCTAGAATTTTGTAGGTAGTGATCACGTCCTGTCTTCCAGCGACGTGAGGTGCATTACATGCAGCCTTTCCTCGTAACTCATGCCTCTTAGTTCTGGGACTAGCGTAGCGGCATATACCTCTGAACTTTTTCCAGCTTCGTCTTGTGCTTGACAAGGTACGGGCTCAATGCAGGGGCCGCATACTCCAGGATTGGTCTGACATATGTGGTATACAAGTTTCTGAATGATTCCTTACACAAGTTCCTGAAGGCTATTGGCCAGCCTTGTGTATGTCGCAGATGTAATTCTTTTTATCTAGGATTCAGGAGACAGGTTTGGTGCGATATCAACTCTCTTTCAACTAGATCTTTCTCTCTGTGCGTTTCATGAAGGACTTTCATTACCTTACTTTCTTTTAAGTAACTTTACCTTACGCCCCCACTAAGAAACCTACGACCTAAGAAACTTTCAAGTTGCATTACTTTACATTTACTCGTGTTGAACTTTAGTAGCCATTTCTTGGACCATTCATTCAGTTTGCCTAGGTCATTAGGCCATCTTGTAGCCTCATACTATCTTCTTCTGTTTAAATTCTCATAATTTTTGCCTCATCAGCAAACAATGAGAGTAACGAGTCTATACCCTCTGGGAGATCATTTACATATATCAGAAGCAGTATAGGTCCAAAGAACTGAACCCTGTGGGACTCCACTGGAGACACCTCGTCAGTCTGAGACCTCACCCCTCACAGTGACACTCTGTTTTCTGTTGCTTAGGTACTCCCTTATCCAATGGAGTATCATCCCTTTCACTCCTTCCTGCTTCTCCAGCTTATGCACTAGCTTCTTGTGTGGTACTGTGACGAAGGCTTTCTGGCAATCAAAAAAATATGCTGTCTGCCCAGCCCTCTGTTTTTTGCCTAATTTGTGTTGCCTGGTCGTGGAATTCAATTAATCCTGTGAGGCCGGACTTGCCATCCCTGCACACATGTTGATGCTGTATTACAAAGTTTTTCGCTCCAGATGTTCCACTAGCTTTTTTCGCACAATCTTCTCCATCAACTTCCATGGCATGCAAGTTAGAGACACTGGCCATATATATCGGGACTGCCATATTTTTGGCAGTTCCCCTGTTACCAGTGATTTGTTATACACCATGGAAAATGGCAGGCACACAGCTTCTGCTCCTTTCTTTAGTATCCATGCTGATATTCCATCCGGGCCTATAGCCTTTGTCACATCCAACTCTAGCAAAAGCTTCCTCACCTCCCCACTGGTAATCCCAAACTCCTCTAGTGGTTCCTGCTTAACTGTTCCTTCTCTTTTCTCTGGAACTTATCCTTGCTCTAATGTGAAGACCTCCTGGAATGTATGTGTGTGCGCGCGCGCGTGAACGCGTGTGTTCACTGTTTTTCTATCCGCCACTTTAACAGTGCGTGCAGAGTACTCCAGGATGAGGTGAGTACTTCAGCAAGTATTCAACAAAACATGACAATAAAACACTTATAATAACCGGCAACTCCGGATTACCATTTCAATTTGGAATATTGTTTTTGAGCGATTTCCAGACTATGAGGCTTTTGTTTGTTTGTTTGTTTGCATCAGACACTTTTCACGTGTAATGTTTCGTGCTGATAGACTTGTCTCTCTCTCTCAATTTGTATTTCTATATATTTATCTATCTATCATTCTGTTTAGAGATTGTGCAGTCTGCTCACTTTTGACAGTTTCCTATAGTTCACCAAAAGTATGATGATAGTGTATATTATAATGTATATAGGAAACGAGATTTACAATGAAACTTTTTACTTTAAATGCAATTTTACAAAACTAAAATATATTTATAACTGGTTGAAACTGAACTGATTACGTAATTTAAATTCGTAAGAGAGTCGACTCCCGCTGTTGTTCTCCTGTTGTCCTCGTAAGGTTTCCCCAACGTCAAGAAAACGGTCGTCTTAAAGTGTCCTTATCTTAACCTACCAGAGGACCCAAAACAGAAAACGGGACAGTACGTCACTTTCGCCAACCGCTTCCATTTTCTAGTACGACAATTTTTGGCCATATGTAACGCATTTGAATGAAAAGCGACGTTCTTTGTAAGAAGACAGGTTGTGGCCTATATATATATATATATATATATATATATATATATATATATATATATATATATATATATATATATATATATAATGTCGTACCTAGTAGCCAGAACGCACTTTTTGGCCTACTATGCAAGGCCCGATTTGCCTAATAAGCCAAGTTTTCATGAATTAATTGTTTTTCGACTACCTAACCTACCTAACCTAACCTAACTTTTTCAGCTACCTAACCTAACCTAACCTATAGAGATAGGTTAGGTTAGGTTAGGTAGGGTTGGTTAGGTTCGGTCATATATCTACGTTAATTTTAACTCCAATAAAAAAAATTGACCTCATACATAATGAAATGGGTAGCTTTATCATTTCATAAGAAAAGAAATAGAGAAAATATATTAATTCAGGAAAACTTGGCTTATTAGGCAAATCGGGCCTTGCATAGTAAGCTGAGAAGTGCGTTCTGGCTACTAGGTACGACATATATATATATATATATATATATATATATATATATATATATATATATATATATATATATATATATATATAAAGTTGAATATGACCTAAAGGGTGAGATTAATGATTCTAACACGAATCTTCTTAATATTTATTATGTTTTTCTTCACTGTCGAGGGAAGTTGAAAAATTAACTCTCCAAAAGTTCATTTTCACAATTTATTATTATGGTCTAACCCCTAGGGATGCGTTTCGCAAGGCACTCCTTACATTCTCAAAGACAAATTTACTATGCTTTTGCAAAGGCTTATATTCGCTCTGGGTGAGGTCGCACAGGACGTAATTGAGATGAACAAGTAGATCAAATATAATAGATATTAATTGTCTATTACATGCATGAACATCAGCAGCCTATGTTGTTGCTTCTACTGCCTCTGTGTTGGCTCGGGATCTTGAAGTGAGTAGAACCAACCAACTTAAGGAACCGGGATGGTTCGGGAAGAACCCGAGCCAACATAGAGACAGTAGAAGCAAGATTATAAGCTGCTGGTTGTTCATGCACAATATGTTCATGCACTGCGTCAATAACCCGGTGCTTTTTACTTCGCCCAACATCCGGAAATATGACGTAGTAGTCGCGAGCGTCCAAATGGTTGCATACTAAGTGTGAGGACAGGTTGGGGAGAGTTTTGTTTAGTGTGTTTCGCACCTGCTGAAGGGGCCCAGTCAATCCTCTTATCCATCTATCCTAGTATCCATCAATCCTGTCCTCCACCAATCCTGCCACTCATCAATCATATTATCCATCAATCCTCTCATCCATCACTTATATCATCCATCAATCCTATCATCCATTAATCCTATTATCTATCAATCCTGTCCTCCAATAATTCTCAGTCCATCAATCCTATCATTTATATATTATATCATCCATCAATCCTATCATCCATAATTCATGTCATCGACAATCCTGTCATCCATCAATCCTGCCATCTATCAATCCTGTCATCCATCAATCCTGTCATCCATCAATCCTGTCATCCATCAAACCTCTCATCCATCAACCCTGTCATGCATCAACCCTGTCATCCATCAAACCTCTCATCCATCAACCCTGTCATCCATCAACCCTCTCATCCATCAAACCTCTCATCCATCAAACCTCTCATCCATCAAACCTCTCATCCATCAAACCTCTCATCCATCAAACCTCTCATCCATCAACCCTGTCATCCATCAACCCTGTCATTCATCAAACCTCTCACCCATCAACCCTGTCATCCATCAACCCTGTCATCCATCAACCCTGTCATCCATCAACCCTGTCATTCATCAACCCTGTCATTCATCAAACCTCTCACCCATCAACCCTGTCATCCATCAACCCTGTCATCCATCAATCCTGTCATCAATTTGTTTACACAGGTGAGAACAGGAACATAGAACGGCTGACTCCTGTTGGCAGACTGAGAGGTTTTCCATGCCATAGCTCAGGGTAAGCCTTACCCACTAGTTTCCCCTGGAACACGACCCGCCAATCGTTTAACAACCTGGTACCTAATCACTGCTGGGTGAATAGAGGCGTAGAGTTAAAGATTGGCGCCCAGTCAATCCTCTCACCCCAGGATACGAACCTGGACCAAATTGCTTGCGAAGCGAGGGAGAGGCGAATACGTTTTCATTATTCAAACAGGATATGTCAATTCAGTCATCCATCAGTGTTATCATTCATACACTTCTAACGTAAATAGTATGAATATAATGTGTATGTTTAATATGAGCATGATAAGTCATATAAATTCTCAGGTAACTATATCAATCTGAAGCAGCTTTCATGAATATATTTTCCGACTCATGGAAAAATATACATTTCATGAATATTCAATATATCCGCCAGCTTCTTCAAAGGTATATATATTGGTCGGTGTCCCAACAAATATAATAAGGAATGCTTGAGGGCAACGTTCGTGAGGTATACTGAGGAGGTATATCCCACACACTGCGGGTATATGCGCTGAGGACGCTGACAACTCTCTTTCTTGCAAAGAGCATTTGCAATCGGCTGATCTCCTTCATGTCTGCTCAAGTAATCATGATAAAAGCATTAGCCTCGTCTTAATAGGCATTTGCCTACTAAAGGCTTTTGATTCTTAATGTGTGTGTGTATGTATATATATATATATATATATATATATATATATATATATATATATATATATATATATATATATATATATATATATATATATTGTATTATTTTATATATCTGTCTCTTCCCCCCACCCCCCATCTCTCCCCCTCTTCCCCCCCTCTCTCTCTCTCTCTCTCTCTCTCTCTCTCTCTCTCTCTCTCTCTCTCTCTCTCTCTCTCTCTCTCTCTCTCTCTTTCCCTCCATCCTCTATTTTTTCTTTCTTTCTCTCCTTTTCTCTCCCTTCCTTCCTCTTTCTCACTCTCTTCCTTCCTCTTTCTCACTCTCTTTTTCTCAACTGAAACTGGGGTTCATTGGGAAAGGCACTGAGATTCTTAGCGAAACTGCAAGCAATATCTCTTACCCTACATTATCTCACACGAAGACCGCCCGTAGACTGCTTTATGTGACGACATTATTAAAATATCCACTAGGAATAATCTAACTTTTAATAAGTATCTTTAATGTAAGGAACATGATGAGCCAGGAGCCCCTTGTGTGCCAGGCCCGTCATCTGGTCAGTTGACATCACTGATGTCAGTTGATATCATAACGTGCAGTGAAACTCACAAAACAGTTTCCAAATGCGAATCTGTTTAGGGTTGAATGATACCTGAGTGATGTTCTTCAGATCGTCATTTCTTGCATGAGGGTGTTGACTGCTGAGCGTCTTGTGTTATGTATGCCAGCATCGAGCTGACTACTAGTTTGGGACATGTGTGGAACTTTGAGAATATTGGCCTTACACGTAACAATAAGTCCACCAACATATCATCGGTGTCTCGACCCAGTCCAACCAGACTGGGTCGAGACTAGACATGAGATATCTGTTTTGGGGCTCTCTAAATTGACTACATTTCTGATGAATGATGGGCCAAATTGGGCCTGTTCACCTGTTGATGGGCCTGTTCACCTGTTGATAGGCCTGTTCACCTGTTGATGGGCCTGTTCACCTGTTGATGGGCCTGTTCACCTGTTGATGGGCCTGTTCACCTGGACAGGCAGTCCAGGTGAACGGTACATACTCAAGATATGAACGAACTTGTGGGGGGTCACATAATGTTTTGTAACCGCTGCTGACAAGACAGAATGTGGCGTGCAGAAGGGGGGGTGGTGGCAAGTTTCCTGGTTGTCTTTCTTGTTAGACTGAGCATGTGGGTTTTCATGAACATTGAAGAGTTAAACTGCTTTCCCAATCTGCCGACTTCATCGCTGAGCACTTGGTTTCTGTGACTCTTTTGCAAGTCTGTCTTGTATTATCATCGCCAGTGTTCTCTAAATGTGTTCCGTGTTCACCTTTCCCAGGCAGACATAGCTGAACATGTGTGATCAATGACTCTAGTAGCCGTTCGCATTTCTTCTTTTCCATATGTAAAGCTTAGAAATCAGTCATCAGTATAAAGCCTGAGCTTCAGAATGAGGTGTAAGACATCACTGAAGTAGACATTCCACAACACAGGGCCAAGCACACTACCCTGTGGCACTCTGGCACTAGTTGTGTGACCCTCAGGGTCTGCTCCAGTGAGGCAACCTGTCCTCTTAAAAATTACGTCGCTTTTGGCCGTCTGCCCGTATGGCCGAAAGTGGACGTAATTTGAAAATGAAAAAAATGAAAATAAATTTGGGATTCTTTTTTCAACAACAGGAAGTTAAGGGTCCTCTGATAGGTAAGGTGGGCAGGAAATTCTCATAGAGTTTCAAAATGTTATGAAAAACGTTAATTGAAAGTTTCCTCTCCTAACCTTACCGAGTAAGCCGGACGACTCAAACAGAAAACGGGACAGTACGTCAGTTTTGTGAGTCGATTTCATTTCAAATTAAGTCCACTTTTGACCATAGCGCGCATACGAGGGAAAAGCGACGTTATTTTTAAGAGGACGGGTTGATTGAGGACTAGTCTTACAGTCCGTTCTTGAAGGGGTGTCCTTTATTTGCAAGAAAATGGAGCCTGAGGTATCTAAGGCTGTGCTAGAAACCCCTGAGTGCCACTCCTGACCAAAGGCTCCGGCAATGTCCAGACCAACGACACAGCTCGACTCGTCTAATGAGTGATGCCACTTAGTGGAGAGACTTACCAGGAGATCAGCAGCAGAACGACCTGTGTTGAGACCGTTCCGTCGACCACATCATTGGCCGTTTACGGTAAAGAATAAAATCTAATTTCCTGAAGGAAGGGAACTATCAGGAGGGGAAAGCGCCAGGCCATTACGACTATATAAGCACTGGAAGGGGTCAGGATAAGGATTTTAGGATGGGACGGGAGGGGCTAATTCCCTGAGAGATTTGTCTCTGGAATTTTAACAATACTCCAATCAAACCAAATCTTATGAATTGATTATGGATTATATTTCTAATCGTGTTATATACCAGATACTCTAACGCAGTATCAACGAGGACCTTAAATGTGATAGCGTATAATAATTCGTTCACTCGTTTCGGTGGGAGACAGGCAGCCGGCGTATGGTCATGCTTTAGGCTCGTATCGAGGACTACTTATTCACTCCCAACCACTTAGGGTGGACGGTAGAGAGACGGTTTCGCTTCATGCAGGTCGGCGTTCAATCCCCGACCGTCCAAGTGGTTGGGCACCATTCCTTCCCCCCCCCCCCCCCCCCCCGTCACATTCCAAATCCTTATCCTGACCCCTTCCAAGTTCTTTATAGTCGTAATGGCTTAGCTCTTTCACCTGATAAGTCCTTCTCCTCAAACTACTCACCTCAGACTACTCACCTCAAACTACTCATCTCAGACTACTCATCTCAGACTACTCATCTCAGACTACTCACCACAGACTACTCACCTCAGACTACTCATCTCAGACTACTCATCTCAGACTACTCACCTCAGACTACTCATCTCAGACTACTCATCTCAGACTACACATCTCAGACTACTCATCTCAGACTACTCACCTCAGACTACTCATCTCAGACTACTCATCTCAGACTACTCATCTCAGACTACTCACCACAGACTACTCATCTCAGACTACTCATCTCAGACTACTCATCTCAGACTACTCACCTCAGACTACTCCCCTCAGACTACTCACCTCAGACTACTCATCTCAGACTACTCATCTCAGACTACTCATCTCAGACTACTCACCACAGACTACTCATCTCAGACTACTCATCTCAGACTACTCACCACAGACTACTCACCACAGACTACTCACCTCAGACTACTCATCTCAGACTACTCATCTCAGACTACTCATCTCAGACTACTCACCTCAGACTACTCCCCTCAGACTACTCACCTCAGACTACTCATCTCAGACTACTCATCTCAGACTACTCATCTCAGACTACTCATCTCAGACTACTCACCACAGACTACTCATCTCAGACTACTCACCTCAGACTACTCACCTCAGACTACTCATCTCAGACTACTCACCTCAGACTACTCATCTCAGACTACTCACCACAGACTACTCACCACAGACTACTCACCTCAGACTACTCACCTCAGACTACTCACCTCAGACTACTCACCTCAGACTACTCACCTCAGACTACTCATCTCAGACTACTCATCTCAGACTACTCACCTCAGACTACTCACCTCAGACTACTCACCTCAGACTACTCACCTCAGACCACTCACTTCAGTGTTACAAGCGAAGTACCAACCCTTCATCTTAACTCAGCTGGGAATATGCCAGTAGACCTATTGTTAGTCTTCATTCTTTGTAATCCTTTGTAATCCTCTGTAATCCTCTCTACTTTCTTTGCAACTCCCCTCCTTCGACTCCCGGCCGACATTTAGGTACAGTAGGTTATTTAATTTGTAGTGTAAATATTATAGGGTTTTTATTATTTTTTCTCAGGATGAGCTTTGTTCTGCTACTGGGATGGCGGAGTGAGACCTCTGACATGACAGTCAGGGGCTGGCTCATGACAGGTGTGACCTCTGACATGAGGGGTCAGGGGCTGGCTCATGACAGTGTGTGACCTCTGACATGACAGTCAGGGGCTGGCTCATGACAGTGTGTGACCTCTGACATGACAGTCAGGGGCTGGCACATGACAGTGTGTGACCTCTGACATGACAGTCAGGGGCTGGCTCATGACAGGTGTGTGACCTCTGACATGACAGTCAGGGGCTGGCTCATGACAGTATGACCTCTGACATGACAGTCAGCGGCTGGCTCATGACAGGTGTGACCTCTGTCATGAGGGATCAGGGGCTGGCTCATGACAGTGTGTGACCTCTGACATGACAGTCAGGGGCTGGCTCATGACAGGTGTGACCTCTGACATGAGGGGTCAGGGGCTGGCTCATGACAGTGTGTGACCTCTGACATGACAGTCAGGGGCTGGCTCATGACAGTGTGTGACCTCTGACATGACAGTCAGGGGCTGGCTCATGACAGTATGACCTCTGACATGACAGTCAGGGGCTGGCTCATGACAGTGTGTGACCTCTGACATGACAGTCAGGGGCTGGCTCATGACAGTGTGTGACCTCTGACATGACAGTCAGGGGCTGGCTCATGACAGGTGTGACCTCTGACATGACAGTCAGGGGCTGGCTCATGACAGTGTGTGATCTCTGACATGACAATCAGGGGCTGGCTCATGACAGTATGACCTCTGACATGACAGTCAGGGGCTGGCTCATGACAGTGTGTGACCTCTGACATGACAGTCAGGGGCTGGCTCATGACAGTATGACCTCTGACATGACAGTCAGGGGCTGGCTCATGACAGTGTGTGACCTCTGACATGACAGTCAGGGGCTGGCTCATGACAGTGTGTGACCTCTGACATGACAGTCAGGGGCTGGCTCATGACAGGTGTGTGACCGCTGACATGACAGTCAGGGGCTGGCTCATGACAGTATGACCTCTGACATGACAGTCAGCGGCTGGCTCATGACAGTGTGTGACCTCTGACATGAGGGGTCAGGGGCTGGCTCATGACAGTGTGTGACCTCTGACATGACAGTCATGGGCTGGCTCATGACAGTGTGTGACCTCTGACATGACAGTCAGGGGCTGGCTCATGACAGGTGTGACCTCTGACATGAGGGGTCAGGGGCTGGCTCATGACAGTGTGTGACCTCTGACATGACAGTCAGGGGCTGGCTCATGACAGTATGACCTCTGACATGACAGTCAGGGGCTGGCTCATGACAGTATGACCTCTGACATGACAGTCAGGGGCTGGCTCATGACAGTGTGTGACCTCTGACATGACAGTCAGGGGCTGGCTCATGACAGTGTGTGACCTCTGACATGACAGTCAGGGGCTGGCTCATGACAGGTGTGACCTCTGACATGACAGTCAGGGGCTGGCTCATGACAGTGTGTGATCTCTGACATGACAATCAGGGGCTGGCTCATGACAGTATGACCTCTGACATGACAGTCAGGGGCTGGCTCATGACAGTGTGTGACCTCTGACATGACAGTCAGGGGCTGGCTCATGACAGTGTGTGATCTCTGACATGACAATCAGGGGCTGGCTCATGACAGTATGACCTCTGACATGACAGTCAGGGGCTGGCTCATGACAGTGTGTGACATCTGACATGACAGTCAGGGGCTGGCTCATGACAGTATGACCTCTGACATGACAGTCAGGGGCTGGCTCATGACAGTGTGACCTCTGACATGACAGTCAGGGGCTGGCTCATGACAGTGTGACCTCTGACATGACAGTCAGGGGCTGGCTCATGACAGAGTGAGTCATGGTGGATAATTTAAAAAAAAAAGTTGATGGAGACCCCGGCGGTGCCCGGGGTGACTCTGTACTTAGGTCCCTCTCCCCCCCTCCCTCATACACCCTCCCCCTCCCATTTCCCCTTCCCCCCCCCCCCCCCCATCTCCAGACACAACTCCCTACCTCCCTCTCTCTTCCTCCAACCATCCCATCATCTGTCACCCTCATTACTATTATCACTATCCCATCGTAGTAGCCCCACCAGTTGAGAGGCGGGACCAAAGAGCCAAAGCTCAACCCCCGCAACCACAACTAGGTAAGTACATCTAGGTGGTTACCAGTCATGCAAATCTGTTATATAAATGATAAAGTCTATGGAGTTGAGGCTGAACATTTCACTTCCATTGTGAAGGAGTAGTGGAGCCGCGTACACCCCCTTCCCCACGCCCCATCATAGGGGCACTGGACTGCTCCCAACCCCCCAACCCCACGCCCCATCATAGGGGCACTGGACTGCTCCCAAACCCCCAACCCCCCTCCCCACGCCCCATCATAGGGGCACTGGACTGCTCCCAAACCCCCCCCCCCCACGCCCCATCATAGGGGCACTGGACTGCTCCCAAACCCCCCCCCCCCCACGCCCCATCATAGGGGCACTGGACTGCTCCCAAACCCCCCCCCCCCCCCACGCCCCATCATAGGGGCACTGGACTGCTCCCAAACCCCCCCCCCCCCCCACGCCCCATCATAGGGGCACTGGACTGCTCCCAAACCCCCCCCCCCCCACGCCCCATCATAGGGGCACTGGACTGCTCCCAAACCCCCCAAGACACTCAGTAAAATCACATTGCATGTTCATCCCCGAAGAGGCAGACTTTTTGTCCCAATCCTCAACACTAAGTTGTCCAGCTCATCACCGAGACAAAGCTGCCCGTTAATTTTAAAAAGAAACATTAGCAAAATGCTCGTTATTCCTGCCACCAAAAATACATGTTTTTTTTAATGTATGCAAAAAACACTCCGTAATGCTGAGCATCGAGAAGCGGGCCTAAACACCACTTGTTGTTGATGACGAGTCCCATGGTGGGTTGATCTGATATATACGGTGTTGGTAAATGACTCAAGGTACAGCCTAATTGTCCTCCCTCGAACTGTAAACTCGAACTCCCTCCCTCGAAATTGTTAACATTGTCCTCCCTCGAACCCATCGAGGGAGGACAAAGGTTTTGTCTCAGTCAAACAACAGCTTCATTAGTTAGGTTAATATTAGGTAATAGGGAAACCACTAATGGCTTATTGGGTTATCCATGATCTCAAACCTCCGCTGCCTCGCGGCCATATCCACTTTTAGGACGGGATTTAAGAGTCAACCTAGAGGTAAACTCCTTAGCTGGAACCCCCTAAGGCAATTCGATGTTGACTTCAACCTCTTCTGGCAGTTCTTGCGACGGTGCTGGAACCAAGCGTATTGGCGCTTGCCTTTCCATTGGACAATTTCAGCAACGTTGGGACCTGCTGCATGGGTAACAGCTTCTCCCCTATATCGATCTACCCAGGCTTTGCGCCCTGGAAAGGCCACGCCAGCCTTGGCAACCCAAGCACAACTCCATAGACTCCCGAGACTGCAGGATACCTACTATATATATATATATATATATATATATATATATATATATATATATATATATATATATATATATGCATGCTGGAAACAATCTATCGATGCCACTTACATCATATTATCCCGGTAATTTGTACCATAAATCCACAACTGTTCCCAAAGCCGTATTTATCTGGGTCTTTCCTAGACCTAAGATTATCCGTCATTATGTCTATTGTTTACTGATCTATTTTGCGTTGATATATATTTAATACTGATATCATTCTTATTCCACTTGTTTGTGGAACATCTCCCGCGAAAAATTGAAAACTTTATGCCCGTATTTTTGCGTCTCTCACTAAAATATTATTTACTGACCAAGTTGCATAAAACCTCTGTAATAATTAATGCATAATTATATCACTCAATAAATAATAAGCACTTAAGACCAGAACTAACCATTAGTTACACAAAGTAGAAATTGTGAAAATGTCAAGCGAGGTTAGTTATCTTCAGGTTAGTTAGCTTGAGATGATTTCGGAGCTTAGCATCTCCGCGGCTCGGTCCTCGACCAAGCCTTCTTTTTCTCACACACCCCCAGGAAGCAGCCCGTCCGTAGCAGCTGACTAACTCCCAGGTACCTATTTACTGCTAGGTGAACAAGGGGCATCAGGATGAAAGAAACACTGCCCATTTGTTTACGCCTCCACCGGGGATTGAACCCAGAACCTCAGGACTTCGAATCCCGAGCGCTGTTCGTTCAGCTATCAGGCCCCTTGTGTCAGGTCCGCGAGCGAAAATATTTTTTGGCCACCTCCCCCCTCCCCTTTAGCCGGTCGTGACAAAAACGACACGACCAGCAGAGACACGACACAGTAGTTGGAGGGACGACCACACCACCGTCACCCAATCAAGATTCTTGGTGCTTCAAGAAAAAGCACCAAATCGGAAATCTCTGGAGCAGTTACTTGGAGTAACTATATATAAGTGGCCACAACACAGGTCGACCCCAGGGGGGTCAAGGATCTCCGTGCTGGACGTGATAGAGGTAAGTAAATATCTCCTAGCTCGGTAAATGAGCTAGAAGATATATACTGAAAGGTTTAAGTAAAAGAAGAAAATGTTTATGTGGTGTCTATGGAAGGGTGGTTGTAAGGCGGGGTATAACGTCCTCAGTGAGGCGTGTATTCCCTAACAACCCAGATTAAGTATTTCATGTGTGTTTTTATACCTCCTAACCTATCCTCAGACCAGTCCATTCCATCCAGCGGTCGACCCCAAAGATGCATTCATCGATTTTAACATGCTGTTCATTCAAAATAGGAATTATCTCAAATATAAATTTGAGAAAAATATATTGTTATATATTAGCATATTTGTGCATGTTTAGGCATAGGTTAGGTTACGTGTTTAGGTTCTGTTGGCGATTATTTGTATTTGTAGTACGTGGGTGAAGCATTTACAGCGTTGTGATTCGAACAAAAGTCGTCAGTGAAGCACTTGTTCCGGAAGTGTTCGAACGACATTAGTTGTGAGTCGTGTGTAAACCATTTTTCATTCATAAATAAGGGGTTTGATCAGTGCATGGAATGAACTATGGGTCTTTGTTTGAAGGACGGGTTATATACCCAAACTGTTCTCAGGCTAGGCTCGTTAAAGCCGCGCCTTCCCCCCTCCCCCCACCCCCAAGAATCATTCATCAATTTATCTTATTGTGTATCAAAAACAGGTTTGTTTTCATATATAAGCTTGTAGTGTCATATATTAAACTTATATGTATAGTTAGGCGCAGGACAGGTTTGTTGTTTAGGGGCGAGATTCACGAAAGCACTTACGCAAGCACTTACGAACGTGTACATCTTTCCTCAATCTTTGACGGCTTTGGTTACATTTATTAAACAGTTTACGAGCATGACAACTTCCCATTCAACTGTTGTTATTATTATAAACAGCCTCCTGGTGCTTCGGAGCTCATTAACTGTTAACAATGCCGCCAAAGATTGAGACAAGATGTACAGGTTCGTAAGTGTTTGCATAAGTGCTTTCGTGAATCTGGCCTCTAGGTTTTTTTGACAATTGCTTGAGTTTGTAGTGCGTGGGTGAAGCATTTACAGACTTGTGCTTCGAGCAGATGTCGTCAGCGAAGCATTGTTTGGAAAAAACTACACATGTCATCAGTTGTGAGTCGCGTGTAGACCGTGAGTCATTCATAAACGCGGGGTTTGGCGGCTGTATTAACGAGCTTGTGGCGTTTTTTGATGAGGACGGGCTATATAGTAGAGCCTATATAGTATATAGTGGTGTATAGTGATATTTCATACCACTATTCACAATATACTTTCATATAAAATATATTGAACAATAGTATATAGTGTTACACCTGCTGCATGGGTAACAGCTTCTCTCCCATATCAACCTACCCAGGCTTGGCGCCCTGGTGAGGCCACTCCAGACCGACAACCAAAGCGAGAACTCCACAGTCTCCTGAGACTGGTGGATGCCTACTACTATTACATTTAATAAACAACCTCAATTTAATTTTCGTAAATTAAACACAGAAACCACAATAGCGCGATGCATCAAATGAATGGTTTTCCAAACCACACCTTGGTTTGTGTCTCGGAGAGGCTGCAGGATCCGTTGGTAAATCAGGATGATTTCCCGGTTGCAATTCTGTTAACCATGTCGTAGCTCAGTCGATTAAGGCAGCGTCTGGGATCCTCTCGACGTAGGTTCGAACCCTCGTCACGGCCCTTGTGGATTTGTTCATTTAATGTAAATTAAGCTTCTTCGATCTCTCTCTATACGGGAGGGTTCTAATTTGGGAGACCAACTCTGCCATCGTTCACTCAACTCTTTCAAGAGGATTTATGTCCCATAATTTTCATAGTGTCCAAAATTAAACCCCTAAATCTAAATGAGGCCTAACATGAGTAAGATGTAGGTACATACTGAATATTATTTACTCACCTAATTGTACCTGCGGGCGTTGAGCTCTGGCTCTTTGGTCCCGCCTCTCAACCGTCAACCAACTGATGTACAGGTTCCTGAGCCTACTGGGCTCTATCATATCTATGAAACTGTGTATGGAGTCAGCCTCCACCATATCACTGTCTAGTGCAATCCATTTGTTAACTACTCGGACAGTTAAGAAATTTGTAAATATTTAGCTACTCGGTTTCCATCTGTGTCTCCTTGTGCGTGATCCACCTATGTTAAATAAACTGTTTTTATCATTATGAATTCCTCTGAGAAACTTGTAATGTGGTGATCATGTCTCATCTATGTGTTGTATTGCTTATGCGTCTAAAACTTCTAGTATTCTATTTGCTTTATTAAGAACATATATATGTATAGGAAATATTGAATAGTTTCGGAAACAATATTATGAATATTAAAATGAACAAAAATCCCAAGCTAAAAAAATAATAATATTAAAAATATTGTCCAGATCTCACAGCCTCTCTCAGCGGTTCATCTCTCCTAAGAACTCCTAATAATCGCCTCACATAACTGAGCTTTGTAATAAGTTCTTAAATTTGCAAAACGCACAAAACAGACATTAAAAGTCACACATAAGTCACTCCTATTAGGATGTAAAAGTATATTTCACTCCCTATCCTGGAAACACAAACCGTAACTGTCTCTATTTTCCGCTTGTTACAACTTGTAATAAAGTTGTTACATCTTGGCTTAACGTGTTTATGGCGTATTAGAACGTTGTTACAACTTGCTATATTGGTTGTTATAACTGGTTAGTAGGTGTTAAAACTTGTTCGAACGTTGTACCAACGTCGTAGTTTCGGTGTGTGGTTGGCGGGTGGGGTCACCATAATACGGCTATTGATGACCTCCGGGTTGTAAGTACTCAACCTGTCCTCTTAAAAATAACGTCGCTTTTGGCCACTTACCCGTATGGCCGAAAGTGGACGTAATTTGAAGATGAGAATAAAAATTGGAATAAATCTGGGATTTTTTTTCAACAACAGTAAGTTAAGGGTCCTCTGATAGGTTAGGTGGGCAGGAAATTCTCATAAAGTTTCAAAACTTTATGAAAAACGTTAATTGAAAGCAATCTCTTCTAACCTATCCGAGTAAGCCGGACGACTCAAGCAGAAAACGGGACATCACGTCACTTTTGTGAGTCGATTTCATTTCAAATTACGTCCAAATTTGGCCATAGCGGCGCATACGAGCCAAAACTGACGTTATTTTTAAGAGGACGGGTTGAAGTTCCAATTGTTTCCTAAATCTTAGGTGCCTATTAGCCTCCTAGATGAACACATACATGTAATGTAAGTAAATATGTCCGAACGTTTCGTCCTGCACGGGCATAGAACCCGGGGCCATTCGGGTATGAACCGACCGCTCTGACCACAGAGTCCGATGATGATGATGACGATGATGATGATGATTCTCTGAAGAACAACCTTGCTCTGAGATATCATCAAAACCTTCCGGCTTCCGTCGTTTCATGTCCTAGTTAATCAACGCGGCATCACCTGTCGGCCATCACCTGATACCTTGCCTCCTTGTCGAGTCCCAGCAACAATGGCGTCCGCCGATTGATTGATGATTGACCAACGTTCAGCCACCCTAAAGGTGGCACGGGCATGAATAGCCCGTAAGGCATCTGCCCGGACCCCACCACCACTATTTCTACCCCAATGTGCACTGCCTGGGCACCTCCTCACCTCGCGTCTGTGGCTCAGATGCCACTCAGGGAGGCCCACTTGCTCACACAGGAGTTCCTCAGACCTTCTGTCAATATTTAGTCACCTGAGTCCCACGTGTCTTATTAACCTGGTCAGAAACACCCTGAAGCAAACATATCATATTAACCTGGTCAGAAACACCCTGAAGCAAACATATCATATTAACCTGGTCAGAAACACCCTGAAGCAAATATATTAACCTGGTCAGAAACACCCTGAAGCAAACATATCATATTAACCTGGTCAGAAACACCCTGAAGCAAATATATCATATTAACCTGGTCAGAAACACCCTGAAGCAAACATATCATATTAATCTGGTCAGAAACTCCCTGAAGCAAACATATCATATTAACCTGGTCAGAAACTCCCTGAAGCAAACATATCATATTAACCTGGTCAGAAACTCCCTGAAGCAAACATATCATATTAACCTGGTCAGAAACTCCCTGAAGCAAACATCATATTAACCTGGTCAGAAACACCCTGAAGCAAATATATCATATTAACCTGGTCAGAAACTCCCTGAAGCAAACATATCATATTAACCTGGTCAGAAACACCCTGAAGCAAACATATCATATTAACCTGGTCAGAAACTCCCTGAAGCAAACATATCATATTAACCTGGTCAGAAACTCCCTGAAGCAAACATATCATATTAACCTGGTCAGAAACACCCTGAAGCAAACATATCATATTAACCTGGTCAGAAACACCATGAAGCAAACATATCATATTAACCTGGTCAGAAACACCCTGAAGCAAATATATCATATTAACCTGGTCAGAAACACCCTGAAGCAAACATATCATATTAACCTGGTCAGAAACTCCCTGAAGCAAACATATCATATTAACCTGGTCAGAAACTCCCTGAAGCAAACATATCATATTAACCTGGTCAGAAACTCCCTGAAGCAAATATATCATATTAACCTGGTCAGAAACTCCCTGAAGCAAACATATCATATTAACCTGGTCAGAAACTCCCTGAAGCAAACATATCATATTAACCTGGTCAGAAATACAGAACTTGGCTAATATATCCTTTAATCGTTAACTTAAAAGTAATCTAGACAATTGTTTCTAAACATATTGCAAGCAAAACGCTGTTTTCCGACACTAGCTGATCCGAAGCCTGGGCCTAGAAACTCATTTGGTGAGCTTATTATTACTTGTTTCCCCTTAGACTTGAACTTTAGAGTTATGTTATTATCATGTCAGTATTGTAAATCACCTGCAGCCAGTTGTATATCAGGGCCTTCATAGTGTCCCTTGATGATTTCATGCGTTTCTGTGTCTTGAACGAACACATTAAAAGGAATGTCTGATCTCTGATGGGGTACTGGGGAATAGCACAGCTCGTGTGAGACTCCTACTGACTGACCGCCTTGTGATTGATTGATTGATGAAGATTAAGCCACCCAAAAGGTGGCACGGGCATGAATAGCCCGTAAGTGGTGGCCCTTTTGAGCCATTACCAGTATCAAGAGCTGATACTGGAGATCTGTGGAGGCGCGACTGCACCCTGCGTGACGGGAGATGTCTCCCGGACCAAGTGGTGACCAGATGGTGGACCGGTGGACCGCCTTGTGTTGTGGCTGCCACATTATAGCTGTCCACCTAACTTGGCAATGTTGGACTTTATAACACGTAACAACTCGTCATTGTTGAGGACTTTGATGTACTGATGACCAGTTCAATCACACTGGGTTGTGGCTATAGAGATAAGTCTTCCTGCGTTGTTCTCTATGTTGTCCTGAAGTCGAATAAAAGATAAAGGTCGAGTCCAGGAGTGTAGTTCATCCTCAAGAAGGGAGCCAACTTGTGCTTCATATATATAAGGTTTCGCAACCACTGCTGTTGAGAAGGTGTGAATTTCCATCTCTCCTGCGCATTTTGGAACATGTTCATTCATTACAAACATGCGCGTGGAATGCAGTCCACCGACAATGCTCTGGTGCACCCACTGATCCACCTTCATTCAGTGTACCTGTGTACTCGTACTCTCTCTCTCTCTCTCTCTCTCTCTCTCTCTCTCTCTCTCTCTCTCTCTCTCTCTCTCTCTCTCTCTCTCTCTCTCTCCTCCTCGTCAGCATACTTTATCTCACCACGAGTGCAATAAATATTTCCCCGACTCGCCTCCAATTTGCGACTAACACCCTTTGTTTTTCACTTCCAATCTGTTCCCCTCCCAACACCTAATGTTTTTCCCAACTCTGAGTCGTGGGCCTCTTCCTGCTCTTGCCCCCCATCCCCTCCCTTCCTCCCCCTCGCTCCCTCTCCCCCTCTCCCCAGCTGCTCCTCCATCATATCCACTTTCCTTTCTCTCTCTCATAGTAGCAAACACAGCAAATAATTGTATCTTCACCTGCTGGTAGTGGGCAGACGCGCCCCACCACTGAGGGGGAACTCCTCAGTAGTGGGGCCTCGTAAGCTACAAGCTCAGCAAAGTGAGGCTCTCCACGCCCGGGATCACTTAAGAGATGCGGTCCTCTTATCTCGCTTGGGTTGAGTACGACTAAGCCAGACTTCTCCTCCTCTACTTGCGATACCTGTGCATCTTTCCGGCAATCATGGTGCCATGTTTTGCAGTTATGACAACGTTTATAGGGCTCCGTAGGTCTACGAGGTGTGTGTAACAAGATAACTGGGGGTTGTCAAGGTTCATAGTTCGTGAACTCTTTAACACATGTAAACAAAGCCGACGTGGGTGGTGAAAGATGTACTGGTTTCGTCAGGAGGGTTTGGTGTAAATGCTTCATGATTCCTGGTCTTGATCAAGCTGATCTTTTAACATTTCCAGAAACGGTATTGTTTCCACCGTGGCGTCCTAGGCACGGTGGAATATATTCTCTTTCTCCTGCCCCTTCTCATTTCTCTCCTCCTGCTGTACCTCTTCCTCCTCCTGCTGTACCTCTCCCTCCTCCTGCTGTACCTCTTCCTCCTCCTGCTGTACCTCTCCCTCCTCCTGCTGTACCTCTTCCTCCTCCTGCTGTACCTCTTCCTCCTGCTGTACCTCTTCCTACTCCTGCTGTACCTCTTCCTCCTCCTGCTGTACCTCTTCCTACTCCTGCTGTACCTCTTCCTCCTCCTGCTCCACCTCTTCCTCTTCCTGCTGTACCTCTTCCTCCTCCTGCTGTACCTCTTCCTCCTCCTGCTGTACCTCTTCCTACTCCTGCTCCACCTCTTCCTCCTCCTGCTGTGCCTCTTCCTCCTCCTGCTGTGCCTCTTCCTCCTCCTGCTGTGCCTCTTCCTCCTCCTGCTGTGCCTCTTCCTACTCCTGCTCCACCTCTTCCTCCTCCTGCTGTACCTCTTCCTCCTCCTGCTGTACCTCTTCCTCCTCCTGCTGTACCTCTTCCTCCTCCTGCTCCACCTCTTCCTCCTCCTGCTGTACCTCTTCCTCCTCCTGTTGTACCTCTTCCTCCTCCTGCTGTGCCTCTTCCTCCTCCTGCTCCACCTCTTCCTCCTCCTGCTGTACCTCTTCCTCCTCCTGCTGTACCTCTTCCTCCTCCTGCTCCACCTCTTCCTCCTCCTGCTGTTTTCTTCCTCCTCTGCTGTACCTCTTCCTCCTCCTGCTGTACCTCTTCCTCCTGCTGTACCTCTTCCTCCTCCTGCTGTGCCTCTCCCTCCTCCTGCTGTACCTCTTCTTCCTCCTCCTGCTCCTCCTCCTCCTCCTCGCCCTCCTCCTCCTCCAACTCCTCCAAGGTAACATTTATACTCGCCAAATACTCATACCAAGTATTGTTTTCTTTTAATTATAGTGAAGGCGTTCTCTCGCTCCGGCTGCCTGGGTTTCTTAGCGCTGTGTGTTTGTATCCATTAATACTATTTTTTTGTAGGGGGAAATGTCTCTCATTTTGTTCTTCGTGTGAATATACAGTACTTCTGTGCTTGGTAAGTATTCAGCCTGGCTATTCTTAGGAACATACAGCCAGGCTATTCTTAGGAACATACAGCCAGGCTATTCTTAGGAACATACAGCCAGGCTATTCTTAGGAACACACAGCCAGGCTATTCTTAGGAACACACAGCCAGGCTATTCTTAGGAACATGCAGCCAGGCTATTCTTAGGAACACACAGTCAGGCTATTCTTAGGAACATACAGCCAGGCTATTCTTAGGAACATACAGCCAGGCTATTCTTAGGAACATACAGCCAGGCTATTCTTAGGAACATACAGCCAGGCTATTCTTAGGAACATACAGCCAGGCTATTCTTAGGAACATACAGCCAGGCTATTCTTAGGAACATACAGCCAGGCTATTCTTAGGAACATACAGCCAGGCTATTCTTAGGAACATACAGCCAGGCTATTCTTAGGAACATACAGCCAGGCTATTCTTAGGAACATACAGCCAGGCTATTCTTAGCAACATACAGCCAGGCTATTCTTAGCAACATACAGCCAGGCTATTCTTAGCAACATACAGCCAGGCTATTCTTAGGAACATCCAGTCAGGCTATTCTTAGGAACATCCAGCCAGGCTATTCTTAGGAACATACAGCCAGGCTATTCTTCGTGAATGTATTATCAGGGAATTATTAGGGGACCTGCAGTCCTGCTATTCTTAGGGAACATAGTCGCGTTATTTTTACCAAACAGATTAGTAAAGAATGGCCTTGGATATTTTATGTGAGTTTAATCTTGTTATTCTTAATATATATGGCCCTAATATTTTTGGTTCACATATATTCCTGCGTTCTTAGCGTATATGCATCCACTGTGCCACCGTTCCATCCTCGATCTATGTTCCAACACTCGTTTCCGGTCACAGTCCTTCGTTGTTGCAATAAATATTCCTTTTTTGTCAGGGGACAGGAAGCCTGAGCTTGTTTTTTTGTTGTTGTCTCTATATATACCCTGGAAAATACAGGAGGACGATATAAAATACAGGAAGGTACAGGAGCGGATAACGTCTGAGTTCCGTAACCTGGTTGAGAGCTTTGCTTTCTCCCTTACAGTAAGTTGAGCTAACTTTCTAACTTGAACTAAGTAACTTTCCTTATTGCTACGTTACTTGTTTCTCCCCCTGGAATACGACCCGCCAATCGGTTAGCAACCGGGTACACAATTACTGCTGAGTGAAGAGGGGGTCGAACAGTTAGGGGGCGTGAACCTAAAGTATTAACCACTGCGCCACCGGCTGGTGTGATCGGTCCTCCTTAGGCCAGATACTGACCTCTGCAGGATGCAACCCACAACAGCTGCCTAACTCAAGGGTATATATATATATATATATATATATATATATATATATATATATATATATATATATAATATTTATATATATATATAAAACATTGATGAATGTCACAGACGGGTTCGATCATTGTTGCAAGTCAAACACTTCTTCGAATTCCTCTGAAGTTGGACTAGTGCCCAAGACGCAACAGGCATTTCCCCTCTGAATCGCAACACTGAGGCGCTGGAACAAGAAACTTTTTGCTCTCTGGTCTTTTGTAGCGCTGATCAATTTGTCCCCCAATTCCTTCAGGAACTTCAATGCACATTTTCCCCACGAACCGAGGGTCTCCGAGCCGATCGGAACAAAGCTGTAGCAGTGTGCTAGACCTCTGTATTTAATAATTTTCTGCGATTCCCTGAAAGAAGCAGCACCACCGCTTTCACGTGTGCTGTAGTGGAGGTAGGTACTGGCCAGTGTGGCAGCGCACGTGTAGTCCCATCCCACTTGCTTACCATCCTTCCAAGGTAGCAAGGTGACCCCATCAGGGCGCTTCTGAGGGTCGTTAGGTCTGGGTAAGTGTGGTTCTCTTTGTGCCGGGCAGCGGGCTGTGGCGAGGCTCCTCTTGATGTTGTCGTTGACTTCTTCATGTCTTGCAATTTTACCCTGTGATTTACGACATACCAGACCATGACGACCATATTGGTCTGCCATCGCAGTTCCGCAGATGCACCTATGTTCGGTGAGGATGGGGGCGGCAAGGCGAAGGGCAACTCCAATGCGGAGAGCGTCATGACTGAGGCGAGTTCCCAGGGCTGCATTGGGCACAGCAAATAAGAAATCCCCGGCGTGGGGTGCTGTTATATATATATATATATATATATATATATATATATATATATATATATATATATATATATATATATATAAATATATATAATATACAGAGAGAGAGAGAGAGAGAGAGAGAGAGAGAGAGAGAGAGATTGATAGATATAAAATATTGGTGAACAGAAGGAACAGATGCCAGAAAACATGCCAACCATTTATGTCTTGAAGGGAATCGAACCTGGCGTCCCGAGAGTATTGTGTGACGAGGAACACAGAGGGGAAACCCTGCGACTATAGAAGAGATTTACGATAGCTAACTTGAGTAGTGTATCGTGCGGTGGTCCGTCTGGTCTGTGTTGACTTGTGTTCCCTGGTTCCTGGGGATATTGCAGAGAGGGGAACAAAATTCCCCTAGGGTGAGGGGGGGAAATGAAAGTCGATTAGGACTTGTGCGTACTGAGGGAACAGTCGGTAGAGCGGTGGACTGGTGCTCATACGGCCCTAGTTCCAGGCTCCGATGAACCTCGAAGATTAAAAGGCTGTTTCCCACGCTGATTGATGAAGATTAAGCCTCCCAAGAGGTGGCACGGGCATGAATAGCCCGTAATTTATTTTTCCACGTTGTTTCCGGTGAAGGTGAGCGCCCTTGCTGCTCACTCCAGGGAAGATTTAAAGTCTCAGTTGGGAACCAGTTTGGTGCCTTCGAGACCTCTTCCTTATTTTGATATGAAGCTTGGTGTTGTGGGAGTTTGAAGTTTCTTTTTTTACAACAACAACATGAAATATTTCCTCTTTTATTGTCTATAAATATAAGGTGACTAAAAAACAAAATAGAAATAAACTACTGTATTTATGTAAGAATTATTTTGATGATTAATTGAATTTATAGAATGTAAACTATTTGTCTGAAAGTCGGCCTTAAAAAATACAGAATATATATATATATATATATATATATATATATATATATATATATATATATATATATATATATATATATATACACACACACATATATATATCCCTTTGGTCCTTAATTTGTCCCTCCCCCCTCCCCTTTTTCCCTGCTACCCCCTCCCTCACTACTCCTTTGTCTCAGAAATTGTATTATTAAGATGCAATGAAACATCTGTATGGGTTTCCCTGAATTTTTTTTTTTTTTTTTTTTTATTAAGATATGAGGTACATGTGCATTAGTGCAGCTACCCTAGACTATATGAAGTGGAGTACAGTGTGTCAAAAAAGCTAACTAGGTGATGCTAAAAATCCCCATCACACAGGATGGTTAGTCATACAGAGGCATGTGATAAACGGTCTGCACTGGCAGACTCCGGATGCATTTTGAGGATATCAACAACACAAGATTGAATAAGGTAGCAGTGGTAATACAAGTCCCCATCTCGCAGGATGGTTAGTCATACAGAGCCATGTGTTTAATAGCCTGCACTGGCAAATTTTGGGTATACTGTGAGGATATCTTCAAGAATACGAGAGTGAATAAAGTAATTGCAAAGCTCCAGGTACCTCATGCCAACTGGTCTGAAAGGTCTAATAACTGGGCATTCAGTGATGTAATGCGGGAGATCATGCCGTAGTTCCTGCTCACAGAGTTTGCAACTGGAGTGCTCAGGATTGGGAGACCCGTCACCTGCAGCCACCTGCCACAGGTAACGGTAACCCAACCTGATCCTTGCAACCACTGTGTCGCACAGTCTAGTGGACGTTTTGTGCTGTCCATAGATGTAGGTTTCAGATCTGAACAAATCATAGCTTTTTATACTAGTACTTTCAGGTCGTTGGGAGTCAGTAAGTTCTTTCCTATCAGATCTCCGGTGTTAACCGGAGCTCCTGAGTGTTGTTATAGCAATATGGAAGTTGTAGTGAAGGACCTGGTGACTCTAGTGGGAGCCCTGAGGACAGAGTTGGACTCTCTGCGGGAGGAGGTGCGTCAGCTTAAAAAACAACGAGAAGTAACGAAGGAGGAGACCAGCAGTAAAGGGACCTCGTCCTGGAGAGTTGCGAAAGACAGGGGCCTTAAGAAGACTTTGATAAAGCCGCCTTCAAACGCCATAGCAACTTCAAATTCATTTGACGTTTTGGAGGACGAGTGCTGTGGAGAGACTGTGGATCGCGCAAAAGGGAAAGCAACGAAGAGAAAGGAAGCGCAGGCCCCTCAGAAAGTAAAGGAAGTACCTAAGCAAACATTAGTTGTGGGAGATTCCCAGATAAGGTATTTGGATAGAACGTTTTGTGCTAGAGATAGGGGGAACAGGTTAAGGGTTTGCTATCCCGGAGCTGGCATTGGTGATATTATAAACAACATGAATGATATTATGGCTGGTAATGGGAACAATCCCATTATTTGCATTAGCGTGGGAGGAAATGATGTTGGTCGAGTCAGGAGTGAGGAACTGATTCAGAGGTATAAAACAGCCATAGAGTTGGTTAGGAGCAAGGGAGGAGTCCCGATCATATGTGGCATTCTTCCAAGAAAGGGAGTGGGAAATGAATGGATATCGAGGGCACTTGGTGTCAATTGCCGGCTGGAAAGATATTGCAAATCAAATGCAATATCTTTCATAGACAACTGGGAACACTTCTATGGAAGAAATGAAATGTATGCTCGTGATGGGGTGCATCTATCGAGAGCTGGGGTTGTTGCTGTTGCGAACTCGCTAGAAGAAGTGGTTAGAGGTGTTTGTTTGGGTTTAAACTGTTAGTAGATAGAGGTATGGGAATTGATTTGGAGGAAGGAGGTAATAAAAGTATGTGTTTGTGGGAGAAAGGAATTGGCAAAACGATCAGGGAAAGAGAAGGTCCGCAAAATAACAATTCACTTAGGGTATATTACACTAACAGTAGAAGTCTAAGAAATAAAATTAACGAATTAAATGCTCTTGTCTGCACAGAAAAAATAGATATTATTGCACTTACCGAAACGTGGATGAATGTAGAAAATAGAGAACTATTAGCTGAATATCAAATATATGGATTTAAACTATTTCACACAGATAGGTATATTAGACGAGGAGGTGGAGTAGCCATATATGTTAGGGACAATTTGAAATGTAGTCTCAAAGAGGGAATCAAAACAGAGCCACACACAGAAACTATTTGGATTGAATTAAACGAAAAAGCTAATAATATTATAATAGGAGTAATATATAGGCCACCAAATTTAGACAGAATGGAAGCAAAGCATCTATGGGATGAAATATCTAGAGCATCTAGATCTAACAGTATTTATGTCATGGGTGACTTTAATTTTAGCGGAATAAACTGGTTGAACAAAACAGGGAATAGTGAAGCAGAAGATTTTCTAGAATTAATTGACGATTGCTTTCTTATGCAACACATTAAGGAACCAACACGGGAAAATAATATTTTAGATTTAGTGTTAACTAACAGGGAAACGCAAATTAATGACATCGAAATAGGGAGTGAGCTAGGGAGCAGTGATCACAAAGAAATCAGATTTAGCATAGAATGGAATAGACCAGTAGGAGAAAATTCTGTTAAAGTGCCAGATTTTCGAAAAGCTGATTTTAATAGCCTAAGAAATTTTTTGGGTCAAATTGATTGGAAAGGCTTGGGTATGGGGTGTGGGCCGGTCTTGGAGCGAGACATGAACCCAGCGATAGGTGACTTAAATGGGGATTTCGATGTGGATTCAATATATAACTTATTTAAGAATATTCTAAACAAAGCACAGGAACGTAGTATACCATACAAATTGAATAGATCGTATACTAATGACCCAAAGTGGATAACAAAGAATTTGAAGAACCTTATAGGTAAAAAGAGAGCTTGGTACAAAAGGATTAAAAATGGGGAGGTCACTTTAGAACAGGAATTCGTACAACTGGTTAGAAATGTTAAAAAAGAGATAAGGAAAGCAAAAAGAAACTATGAAGTTCGCATAGCAGGGCAAGCAAAGACAAATCCTAAAGGGTTTTTTCAGTTATATCGTACTAAGACTAGGGAAAGGATAGGTCCATTAAAAACTGAGACAGGTCAAATAACAGATAGTGATGAAGAGATGAGTAGTATTTTTAATAAATATTTTGTATCTGTATTTACTAAAGAGGAACTTAACAATATGCCTTCAGCCGAACAAGTCTATGTGGGTGGGGACGAGGACAGGTTGACGAGTTTAGCAGTTACCAGGGAGGATGTTCTTAAACAAATAGTAAAACTCAAACCAAACAAATCCCCAGGGCCGGATGAAGTGTTTGCTAGGGTGCTTAAAGAATGCAAAGAGGAGCTTTGTGACCCACTGTCAACCATATTTAATAAATCAATAGAGTCAGGCAGAGTGCCAGAGTTTTGGAAAGTTGCTAATGTGATACCAGTTTTTAAGAAAGGAGATAGATCACTTGCGTCTAACTATCGACCAATTAGCCTAACGTCTATTGTGGGAAAGTTACTCGAATCTATAATAGCAAATAAAATTCGTCTTCATCTTGAAAAACATAAATTAATAATTGAGTCGCAACATGGTTTTATAAATGGCCGTTCATGTTTAACAAATTTGTTATCTTTTTATTCTAGCATTGTTGAGGCAGTTGATAGTGGTAAGGATTGCGATGTTGTATACCTTGACTTTAGCAAAGCTTTTGATACAGTGCCACATGAAAGACTGATTAAAAAAATAGAGTCTTATGGTATTGGGGTGCTATATTAAGCTGGATTAGGGCATGGCTATACCAAAGGAAACAGAGAGTTAGTATAAATGGAATCAAGTCAGAGTGGGAAAATGTTGTAAGTGGAGTGCCTCAAGGCTCTGTCCTGGGACCTCTATTGTTTATAATATATATAAATGATTTAGATTCAGGTTTGAGTAGCAACATTTGCAAATTTGCTGATGATACGAAAATCGGTAGGGAAATTAATTCGGAGGAGGACTCACTATCACTTCAAGTTGATCTAGATAGGGTTTTGAAATGGTCAAAGGATTGGCAGATGCAGTTTTAATGCTGATAAATGTAAAGTTCTGAGGTTAGGTAATGATGATAGAGTTACAAGATACGAGCTAGATGGTGTTGTGATTGCGAAGTCGGATTGCGAAAGGGATCTGGGAGTTATGATTAGTAAGAATTTAAAACAAAAGGATCAATGCATAAATGTTCGTAATAAGGCAAATCGGACACTTGGATTTATTAATCGCAGCGTTAGTAACAAGACACCTGGTGTGGTTCTCAAGCTATATCTTGCTCTAGTTAGGCCCCATTTAGATTATGCAGTTCAGTTTTGGTCGCCATATTATAGAATGGATATAAATTCACTTGAACGTGTCCAGCGTAGGATGACTAAGTTAATTCCCCAAATTAGAAATCTTTCATATGAAGAAAGATTAACAAAGCTTAAGTTGCATTCACTGGAAAGGCGAAGAGTTAGGGGTGACATGATAGAGGTTTACAAGTGGATGAATGGACATAACCGGGGGGATATTAATAGGGTATTAAAAGTATCAACACAGGACAGAACACGAAACAATGGATATAAATTGGATAAGTTTAGATTTAGGAAAGACTTGGGTAAATACTGGTTCAGTAACAGGGTTGTTGATTTGTGGAACCAATTGCCGCGTAACATTGTGGAGGTGGGGTCCCTCGATTGTTTCAAGCACGGGTTGGACAAGTATATGAGTGGGATTGGGTGGTTATAGAATAGGAGCTGCCTCGTATGGGCCAATAGGCCTTCTGCAGTTACCTTTGTTCTTATGTTCTTATGTTCTTATGTTACTAGTACTTTCAGGTCGTTGGGAGTCAGTAAGTTCTTTCCTATCAGATCTGAATGTTTGGACCAATTCAGTTTTGACAGCAGAGATGGGGATACCTAGATCTAATTCAACTTCATCCTTGTTACACGCTAATTTGGCTGCAATGTCTGTCTCATTATGATGGGTTATATTTATGTGTGAAGGTATCCATACAAAGGAGATTCGAGACCCTTTACTCTGTGCATCAATTAGGTCATTTATAATTGGGAGTATGAGGTTCTTGCTGTCGATCTTCCAAGAGAAGTTTTCGATTGCTTGAAGAGCAGACTTTGAATCGCAGAATATTATTCCTCCTCCAATATTTTTTAATGTGCTGGTTGCTAAATGTAATGCTGCTAGTTCTGCTTGTGTGGAGGTCAGCCAGTTGTTTAACCTGACACTGACAAACTTTGTGCATATATTATTTCTATAAAACCTACATGCCGCTGCAGTCCGTCCAGTAGAAGACTGGACTGAGCCGTCGGTGTAGACACAGTGCTCGTGAGATCTTAGACTCTCGATGGAGGAGGCAATTGTTTCAAGAGTGACAGCTTTGAGTAGAGCAAGATTCTCATTATCTTTCTTGGTGACAGGTGTGTATGATACTTGAATGGTGGGGTACAGATAAAGAGGAATATCAGAGACAGGTAGATTGCACTTAAAAGGAATGTTAAGTTTAATGAGATTGTAAGCATTGTTTCTCAGCCAATTATCATAAAAGGAGTGAGTTGGTATGTCGGCACCAGTCAAAAGGGTGTTAACAGCACTAAATAATTTGTCTCTGAGCAATGCAGGAGATGTAGGATCTCTCATGACTTTAAGACAAAAGGTAGTGTTAACTTGCATTATTCTCTCTAGTATGGTTGGAAGCTTCAGTTCTTCCCTCATGTTGATGATTCTTGAGCATCTTGGGGCACCAAGAATTATCCTCATGGCCTCGTTCTGTATTACTTCAAGTTTGTCCAACACAGAGGAGGGAAAATTAATAAATAACAAGGAAGTAAAAACTCTAAGGGAATTACTCTACATATTTCACATTACTCTTCGAAAATTGCATAGGAGGCCATGTTAATATTCAGACATGGACATTAATGTCCATGTGGGACAATAATGCGTCCAGACATGGACACAAAACTTTCAGGTGATGGGTACAAAAGATCCGAGGTACAAAACAGTAAAATAAAATGGGATTTCTGGATAATAGAATAAACGTTCCACAATACAAGTACTCGGCCTTAAGAGTAGAGCCACTGGCAGCAAACATTGATCACTAATGGCGTTTGATCACGAAGCAAACACACGCACGCACGCACACACACACGCACGCACGCACACATACACACACTGATAGAGCCCAATAGGCTCTGGAACCTGTACACCTGTTGATTGAAGGTTGAGAGGCGGGACCAAAGAGCCAGAGCTCAACCCCCGCAAACACAACTAGGTAAGTAGAACTAGGTGAGTACACACACACACACACACACACACACACACACACACACACACACACACACACATAGTACACACACACACATAGTACACACACACACACACACACACACACACACACACACACACACACACACACACACACACACACACACACACACACACACATAGTACACACACACACACACACACACACACACACACACACACACACACACACACACACACACATAGTACACACACACACACACACACACACACACACACACACACACACACGTAGTACACACACACACACACACACACACACATAGTACACACACACACACATAGTATACACACACACACACACACACACACACACACACATAGTACACACACACACACACACACACACACACACACACACACACACACACACACACACACAGTACACACACACACACAGTACACACACACACACACACACACACACACACACACACACACACACACATAGTACACACACACACACACACACACACACACACACACACACACACACACACACACACACACACATAGTACACACACACACACACACACACACACACACACACATAGTACACACACACACACACATAGTACACACACACACACACACACACACACACACACACACACACAGTACACACACACACACACACATAGTACACACACACACACACACACACACATAGTACACACACACACACACACACACACATAGTACACACACACACACACAATCATAAGGGGGTTCAGAATTACCGCAATATAACAGTCTTGGATATAAGTTAACAAACTGAAACGAACCTCAAGAGACAATATGCGGCTCACTCGCGAACTAGTTTCTGCCTCCTAAATGTGAAAAAAAACATTACGGCCTACACTGGACCCCTCCCCCCACCGTCTCTTCCCCCCCCCCCACTTCTCTCACGCCCCCCCCCACTTCTCTCACCCCACCACCACCATCTCTCACCCCTCCCTACTTCTCTCCCCCCCCCACCCCTACCTCTCTCACACCCCCTCCCACTTCTCTCACCCCCACACCCACCTCTCACCATAGCCCCTCCAACGGTACACACACAGCCTACCATCCATTGGGCCCCCCACCCTCCCATAACCCTCCCTCTCTGAACCCGCCCCACACACCCTCCCCATCCCCCCACTAGCACAGCATCCCCCTCTCCCTCTCTCCCTCTCTCCCATCTCCCTCCTTCCCAGCCTCTCCTCTCTCAATCGCTTTCCTCTCACCCTCCCTCTCCCTCCATCAACCCCCCTTCCTATCCATCCATCTCTACCCACCTATCTATGCACCGCTCTCCCTTGCTCTCCCTCTTTCCACCACTACCTCGCTCTCCCTCACTCCCTCCCACGCCATCCCTCCACCGGTTACCCCCCCCCCCATCGTACCACCCCTCTCACAATAAACACACACACAAACAAAAACACACCTAAAACACCGCCCCCACCCATCCAGTACACACACACACGCACACCCTATCCCGCCCTTCTCTCTCTCTTTTCCACCTCTCTCTCCCTTCTCCCTCTCTCTCTCTCTCTCTCTCTCTCTCTCTCTCTCCTCTCCTTATCTTTCCCTTCTCTCTTTCTCCTCTCTCTCTCTCCTCTCTCTCTCTCTCCCTTCTCTCCTCTCTCTCTTCCTCCTCTCTCTCTCTCTTTCTCTCTCTCATCTCTCTCTCACATCTCTCTCTCCCACATCTCTCTCCTCCCTCCTTCTCTCTCACCCTCTCTCTCTCTCTCTCACACCCTCTCTCTCTCTCTCTCTCTCTCTCTCTCTCTCTCTCTCTCTCTCTCTCTCTCTCTCTCTCTCTCTCTCTCTCTCTCTCTCTCTCTCTCTCTCCCCACTATCTCCCCCCTCTCTCTTTCTCATAGTTAAAAAAAAACATGACAGGGAGACAAACTCGGGGAAGCAACCTCAGGGAGACTGAAGCTAGGTCTGCAGTTAGGGAAGTTACTAAGGCAGTGGCTTCTTCTCAGAAAGCAGCTGGATGCACTAGCCAGCTGATAGAGCGAAAAGACCTGTATTAATAGTAGGCCTTGAGGAGCAAACAGGGACTAGTCCAGTGTGGAGGAGAGACAAGGACAAAAATGAAGTTAATGAGATCCTTAAAGGGGTAAAGATGGAGAAGGCTGACCAGAATATTGAAAAGGTTTTCAGGCTCGGACAGTACAACAAGGACAGAGACCGATTGATAAAGGTGGTATTCACGAGCGAGAGAACAAAAGAGGAATTGTTAGCAAGGAAGAGAGGACTAGCAATTGTATCGAAGTTCAAAAAAAAAAGTATTCATGCCAAGGAATATGACAACTGACGAGAGAATGAGGGCAGCAGCTGCAAGAAGGGAGCTCAGGGAAAAAGAAAGGAATCAGGGATTCACAACCCCGAGCCCTACAATCCCAGAGGGGAGTGGGAGAACCCTACACAAGCAGTTCGACACAGTGAGACAAGCACCACCCTCACCCTCCACCCAATAGATGTCCTACTTGTCCCAACCCCTAGTACCCAAGGTGCCCACCTAGGGCTCTCCCCTCCCCCACTCCCTCCCCAGGATCTCCCTTCTCCCCCACCCCCCCAAGCCCTCCCTAATCCCCCATGCCCTCCTTTCTCCCACACCCCCAAGAACCTCCATTCTCCCCCCTCCCCCCCTAAACCCTCCAATATCCCCTACCCCTCTGAGCCCTTCCCCCATTCCCCTAAGCCATCCCTTCTTCCTCATCCCCCTCAGCCCTCCCTTTCCCCCAACCTCCCCCCCCAACCTCCCCCCCAAGCCCTCCTCCCTTTCCCCCAACCTTCCCCCCCCCCCCCAAGCCCTCCTCCCTCTTCTGCCCCCCCATCTCCCCACGGCTTCCCTCCTCCCATATCCCCCTAAACCTCCCCTTTTCTGACACTCCCCCAAGCCTCCCCCTCTTACCCCCCAAGCCTCCCCTGCCTCCCCACCCCCACCAAACATCTTTACTCCCCTAACCCCCCAAACCCGCCCTCCCTACACCACCCTCCCCATAGAGGGAGACTTCAATCACGGAAGGATAGACTGGGGGAAATAAGGAACCGCATGAAGGTGAGGATATATGGAGAACTATTGGGGGTGGCGATAAGAAACTTTTTAAGCCAACATATTAGGGAGCCCACTAGGATGAGAGGAAATGATAAACCAGCAAGACTCGACTTAATCTTCACTCTGAACGACTCCGACATAAGGGAAATAGGTTTCGAGGCCCCAGTAGGAATGAGCGACCACAGTGTACTGGTGTTTGAGTATCTGGTTGAAGAAAGGTTATTGAACTCGAGGAGGGTTACTGAAAACAAAAAGCTGGCATTCCGAAAGGGAAACTATGAAGAGATAAGAAAATTCCTAGCAGATATAACATGGGAAACAGAGCACGGGGGGGGGGAGACGGCCAAAGACTTGATGGACTACATCAAGCAGAAGTGTAGGGAAGCAGCAAACAAGTTTGTCCCAATCCAAAACGAAAACAATGAAATGAAGATGAGAAACCCATGGTTTAATCAGAGATGTATGCTAGCTAAGCAGTAAAGTAAAAGGGCGTGGAGAAACTATAAAAATAACAGGACACTTGAGAGCAGAGAAAGATACCAGAGGGCCAGGAATGAATATGTCAGGATGAGAAGAGAGGCAGAAAGACAATACGACAATGACATCGCAAGCAAAGTAAAGACTCAGCCTAAATTGCTGCACAGCCATATCAGGAGAAAAACAACAGTAATGGAACAGGTAATGAATATAAGGATAGGGGCAGACGGATTCACTACAAACGACAAGGAAGTGTGCGAGAAACTGAATAAGAAATTCCAGGTCTTAACTTTAGAGCAAGGAGAAATTTCAGAGATTAGAGAGGGAATAGTTAACCACGAACCACTAGAAGAGTTTGGGATTACCAGTGGGGAAGTAAGGAGGCTTTTACTAGAGTTTTTTTTGTTTTGTTTTTTACTAGAGTTGAATGGGACAAAGGCTATAGGCTCAGATGGAATCTCCCCTTGGATACTAAAGGAAGAAGCAGAAGCACTATGCCTGCCATTCTCCATTGTGTATAACAAATCACTGGCAACAGGGGAGAACTACAAAGAATTTGGAAAGCGGCTAATGTAGTCCCGATATACAAGAAGAGGGATAGACAGGAGGCACTGAACTACAGATCAGTGTCCCTAACTTGCATACCATGCAAGCTGATGGAGAAGATTGTGCGAAAAAAAGCTAGTGGAACATCTGGCGCGAAAGAATTTTGTAACACAGTATCAACATGAGTTCAGGGATGGCAAGTCCTGCCTCACAGGGTTAATTGAATTCTACGACCAGGCAACAAAAATCAGACAAGAAAGAGAGGGATGGGCAGACTGCATATTTTTGGATTGCCAGAAAGCCTTTGACACAGTACCGCACAAGAGGCTAGTGAAAAAGCTGGAGATGCAGGCAGGAGTGAAAGGGAAGGTACTCCATTGGATAACGGAGTTCATAAGCAACAGAAGACAGCGAGTCACTGCGAGGGGTGAGGTCTCAGATTGGCGAGACGTCGCTAGTGGAGTCCCGCAGCGGTCGGTTCTTGCACCTATACTCTTTCTAAATTTTTTTAATTTTTTTTTTTGAGATATATACAAGAGTTGTTACATTCTTGTACAGCCACTAGTACGCGTAGCGTTTCGGGCAGGTCCCTGGAATACGATCCCCGCCGCGAAGAATCGTTGTTACAACCAAGTACACATTTTACTGTTGCGTTAAACAGAGGCTACAGTTAAGGAATTGCGCCCAGTAAATCCTCTCCGGCCAGGATACGAACCCATGACATAGCGCTCGCGGAACGCCAGGCGAGTTGCTTACCACTACACCACGGAGACTGTGAAGACTGTAAATGATCTCCCAGAGGGTATAGACTCGTTTCTCTCACTGTTCGCTGATGATGCTAAAATTATGAGGAGGATTGAAACAGAGGATGATAGTAGGAGGCTACAAGATGACCTAGACAGACTGAATAAATGGTCCAACAAACGGCTGCTAAAGTTCAACCCGAGTAAATTCAAAGTAATGAAACTAGGCAGTGGAAACAGAAGGCCAGACACAGGATACAGAATGGGAGATGAAGTACTTCATGAAACGGATAAAGAGAAAGATCTAGGAGTTCATATCACACCAAACCTGTCTCCTGAAGCCCACACAAAGAGAATAACGTCTGCGGCATACACGAGGCTGGCTAACATCAGAATCATTTAGAATCTTATATACCATATATATGTCTAAGCATTGAGAAAGATTGAGAAAATTCGTGTTAGAATTATTAATCTTACTTTTTCGGTCATATTTAATAATATAAATCTTATATACCATATATGT
Organism: Procambarus clarkii; assembly: GCF_020424385.1. Classification (NCBI taxonomy): domain Eukaryota; kingdom Metazoa; phylum Arthropoda; class Malacostraca; order Decapoda; family Cambaridae; genus Procambarus; species Procambarus clarkii. The sequence continues at coordinate 60,602 of NW_025558356.1, forward strand.
AAGACCAATCCTGAAGTATGCGGCCCCAGCATGGAGGCCGTACCTTGTTAAGCACAAGACGAAACTGGAAAAAGTTCAGAGGTATGCTACTAGACTAGTCTCAGAACTAAGAGTCATGAGTTACGAGGAAAGGCTGCGGGAAATGCACCTCACGACACTGGAAGACAGAAGAGTAAGTGTAGACGTGATTGCTACCTACAAAATCCTCATGGGAATTGATAGGGTAGATCAGGATAAATGTTTAACACTGGTGATACGCGAACAAGGGGACACAGGTGGAAACTGAATACCCAAATGAGCCACAGAGACGTTAGGAAGAACTTTTTCAGTGTCAGAGTAGTTAACAGGTGGAATGCATTAGGCAATGATGTGGTGGAGGCTGACTCCATACACAGTTTCAAATGTAGATATGATAGAGCCCAGTAGGCTCAGGAACCTGTACACCAGTTGATTGACAGTTGAGAGGCGAGACCAAAGAGCCAGAGCTCAACCCCCGCAAGTACAAATAGGTGAGTATACACACACACAAACACACATACACATACACACACACTACATATGTCAGACCAATCCTGGAGTATGCGGCTCCAGCATGGAGTCCATATTTAGTCAAGCATAAGACTAAACTGGAAAATGTTCAAAGGTTTTCCACCAGACTAGTACCCGAGCTGAGAGATATGAGCTACGAGGAGAGACTACGGGAATTAAACCTCATTTCGTTGGAAGACAGAAGAGTTAGGGGGGACATGATCACCACATTCAAGATTCTCAAGGGAATCGACAGGGTTGATAAAGACAGGCTGTTTAACACAAGGGGCACACGCACTAGGGGACACAGGTGGAAACTGAGTGCCCAAATGAGCCACAGAGATATTAGAAAGAACTTTTTTAGTGTCAGAGTGGTTGACAAATGGAATGCATTAGGAAGTAATGTGGTGGAGGCTGTGTTAGAGCCCGATAGGCTCAGGAATCTGTACACCTGTTGATTGACGGTTGAGAGGCGGGACCAAAGAGACAGAGCTCAACCCCCGCTAGCACAACTAGGTGAGTACACACACACACACACACACACACACACACACACACACACACACACACACACACACACACACACACACACACACACACACACACACACACACACACAAACACACACACACACAAACACACACACACACACAAACACACACACACACAAACACACATACACAAACACACATACACAAACACACACACACCCAGGACCTCTGACACGAAATGTATTTCTGTAGAGAAGAGCCCAGAGCACTCCAAATAACCCCCCCAACACCCCCCCCTACCCCCCCCTATCAGCCCTGATACTACAATTACCATCGTTGCCTGATAAACACTCTCTATCTCCCATTTATTGACCCCTTAAACGATTATACGCCCCTCGCAACCAGCGCTTAGCCGCTCTCTCACCCGCTGTTCGATATAAGCTGGGTTATCTGCCCCAGGGATGACCCATGGACCATAGAGACCTACTTATATAACCGCTGTTTATACCTTTCCTCACCCACGCCACGGACCTTAAACCTCACGCACATCCTTCGACAGGGATACATACATACATACACACAGTGAGAGGCGTATCTCCTGCTTTTCGGTGTATATTTACACACTGAGAGATTACTTTGGTTTAGGACTAAAGTATACCTTTGCTGGTTGATGAGAATGTCTGCTGTTGTGGCCGCAATAACCCACCACAGGTTGCTACGGCTTAAGCCGAGCACCTCTCTAAGAAGCCTTCATGTTACAAGACATTGGGACGCGGAGAGGTCCGTGTGAGCTCGGGTGAGGAGGAGTGGTGATGGGAGCTAGGAAGAGGAGAATGGGAGGGGAGATACATTCAAGGAGAAGAGTAAGGATGTGGGAGATGATGATGGAGATAGCGCGGAGACGAGAGATTGGAGGTGGTGAAGATTCACACTAAGAAAGATGGGAATAGGAGCTGGTGGAGAAAGTTTCACATCTGTGAGAAACTCAGTGTGGGTAATGAGGCGATTGGTAGAGACAGAGAGAAAGAGAGAGAGACAGAGAGAGAGAGAGAGAGACAGAGAGAGATAGAGAGATAGAGAGAGAACTGGTGATGATATATAGACAGAGGAGACATAGAAGGAGGATGGTGATGATTTAGACTGATGTAGCAACCCGTCCTCACCAAGACTGCGTAGCATTTTGACGTATAGATCCACTAATGACAAAATCATAGAGACTCGTAGAAAATCGACGTGATGTTCCGTTTTCTGTTCGTGGATCCTGGGTTAGGTTAGCTTCGGGTAATTATATGCACCTGTTTAGTGACGTTGTGACGGACTGGATAAAGAGGGATAGAGAAGGAGATGATGTAGAGCAATAGAACTGGAGATGATGTGGGGTGAAGAAGATGGGAAGAAGGAGATGATGGATAGAGATAGGAAGAAGAAGCTGGTGATGAGATAAAGAAGATGCTGCAGATGCTGGCCCGCTGATGCTTAGGGAAGTATAAGGCTTCCTCTTGGGGCCATGATGCTCCTTATCTCTTGGTTCACTTGATGCTTCTGGTCTCCTAGTGCTTCTGGTCTCCTAGTGCTTCTGGTCTCCTAGTGCTTCTGGTCTCCTAGTGCTTCTGGTCTCCTAGTGCTTCTGGTCTCCTAATGCTTCTGGTCTCCCTGCTCTCCTGGTCTACTTCTGATCTCCCTGCTCTCCTGGTCTCCTAGTGCTTCTGGTCTCCTAGTGCTTCTGGTCTCCCTGCTCGCCTGGTCTCCTAGTGCTTCTGGTCTCCCTGCTCGCCTGGTCTCCTAGTGCTTCTGTCTCCTAGTGCTTCTGGTCTCCTAGTGCTTCTGGTCTCCTTGTGCTTCTGGTCTCCTAGTGCTTCTGTCTCCTAGTGCTTCTGGTCTCCTAGTGCTTCTGGTCTCCTAGTGCTTCTGTCTCCTAGTGCTTCTGGTCTCCTTGTGCTTTTGGTCTCCTAGTGCTTCTGTCTCCTAGTGCTTCTGGTCTCCTAGTGCTTCTGGTCTCCTAGTGCTTCTGGTCTCCTAGTGCTTCTGGTCTCCTAGTGCTTCTGGTCTCCCTGCTCGCCTGGTCTCCTAGTGCTTCTGGTCTTCCTGCTCGCCTGGTCTCCTAGTGCTTCTGGTCTTCCTGCTCGCCTGGTCTCCTAGTGCTTCTGATCTCCTTGCTCTCCTGGTGTCCTAGTACTTCTGTCTCCTAGTGCTTCTGTCTCCTAGTGCTTCTGGTCTCCTAGTGCTTCTGGTCTCCCTGCTCGCCTGGTATCCTAGTGCTTCTGGTCTTCCTGCTCGCCTGGTCTCCTAGTGCTTCTGATCTCCTTGCTCTCCTGGTGTCCTAGTACTTCTGTCTCCTAGTGCTTCTGATCGCGTTGCTCGCCTGGTCTCCTAGTGCTTCTGGTCTCCCTGCTCGCCTGGTCTCCTAGTGCTTCTGGTCTTCCTGCTCGCCTGGTCTCCTAGTGCTTCTAGTCTCCCTGCTCGCCTGGTATCCTAGTGCTTCTGGTCTTCCTGCTCGCCTGGTCTCCTAGTGCTTCTGGTCTCCCTGCTCGCCTGGTCTCCTAGTGCTTCTGGTCTTCCTGCTCGCCTGGTCTCCTAGTGCTTCTGGTCTACCTGCTCGCCTGGTCTCCTAGTGCTTCTGGTCTCCCTGCTCGCCTGGTCTCCTAGTGCTTCTGGTCTTCCTGCTCGCCTGGTCTCCTAGTGCTTCTGATCTCCCTGCTCTTCTGGTCTCCTAGTGCTTCTGGTCTTCCTGCTCACCTGGTCTCCTAGTGCTTCTGATCTCCTTGCTCTCCTGGTCTCCTAATGCTTCTGGTCTCCTTGCTCTCCTGGTCTCCTAGTGCTTCTGGTCTCCTTGCTCGCCTGGTCTCCTAGTGCTAAGCCACGATGTTACGTGGCCAAGTGTCTGGGAATCGCCAGAACGCCGGTTCAAGTCCCCTCCATTGCCCCAAAATGATTATCAATGATAATCAATTGTGATTATCAATCACAATTGCGATTGGTAATCACAATTGTGATTGATAATAGCAATTGTGACCAGAATGACATCAACGGGGTGGAAGCAACGAATGATCAACGAGGTGGCTGATGAGGTGGGCAAATGGGCCACAGGAAGACTACAAGTTCACATTGAACTTGTTTGAACAGTGAAACAGAAAATGGCGAAATTTGGTATGGTATGAGAGAGAGATGTTTTTGCGAGTCAAAAAAAAAAACAGTTTCTAGATTTCTGTGTGTGAAAACCTCAATTTTATTTACAGGATAAAAAGGAAAAAAACTTGGAGTAACTGTATATGTACTCTACACGTACACGTACTCTACACGTACACGTACACGAACACGTACTCTACACGTACACGTACACGAATACGTACTCTACACGTACACGTACACGAACACGTACTCTACACGTACACGTACACGAACACGTACTCTACACGAACACGTACTCTACACGAACACGTACTCTACACGTACACGTACTCTACACGTACACGTACACGTACAAGCCTGTACACGTACATGGGTGGGAACAGATATTTTGGGGACTGTAGAACAGGTGTTGTTTTAAAATTAAAAGTTATAATAGTTAAGGGATATTAGGATCTTACACCCTTGCCAATTTGTACTTTAAACTGCCCATTGAATGATGGATATAGAAATATCGAGATAATTACTGGTCCTGAACAAGTTATCCGGATGTGTCCCAGGTTATCTTGAGGTTATCTTGAGATGATTTTGGGGCTTAGTGCCCCCCGCGGCCCGGTTCGTGACCAGGAATCCACCCCCAGGAAGCAGCCCGTGACAGCTGACTAACACCCAGGTACCTATTTTACTGCTAGGTAACAGGGGCATCAGGGTGAAAGAAACTCTGCCCATTGTTTCTCGCCGCCGCGCGGGATCGAACCCGGGACCACAGGATCACGCTTCCAGTGTTCTGTTCGCTCAGCCACCGGCTGCCCATTGGTGATTTTGTGGACGGATTTAAGAATTTTGCACCAAGATTGTGATCTTTGTTGTGTCTGTTTGAACGTGTAAGTTTAGTCTATTATTCTTTATTGCTTCGTATTTTGTTGTTTTTTTTGGCTTACCCATAAAAGCATTTGTGTGTTCGGTAATGTATTATTGTCTGTGTATAGGAAGATGTGTGTTTGTACATCACTCAGATATATTTTGAGTGTGTGTGTAAATATATGTGAACACTTTGCATTGTACGGGGTGACAATAGCTTGAGCTACCGCATCTTTTTGTAATTATTCATAACTCAATAAATATTTATATCTAAAATTCTCTCTCTTTCTCTCCTATATTTTCCCTCTCTCTCTCTCTCTCTCTCCTCTCTCTCTCTCTCTCTCTCTCTCTCTCTCTCTCTCTCTCTCCTCTCTCTCTCTCTCTCTCTCTCTCTCTCTCTCTCTCTCTCTCTCTCTCTCTCTCTCTCTCTCTCTCTCTCTCTCTCTCCCCTCTCTCTCTCTCCCTCTCTCTCTCTCTCTCCTCTCTCTCTCTCTCTCTCTCTCTCTCTCTCTCTCTCTCTCTCTCTCTCTCTCTCTCTCTCTCTCTCTCTCCTCTCTCTCTCTCTCTCTCTCTCTCTCTCTCTCTCTCTCTCTCTCTCTCTCTCTCTCTCTGTATCGTAGCAGCAGCCTTCAGCCAGAGTGCTCAGTGACAGGGGAGCTTGACACCATAGACACATCCCAGACGTGACGAGGAAGGGTGTGTAATATGGTCTGACACTCCGGTGGGTGCATATGGAGGGATGTGGGGAAGTATGGGGGTAGTCGACCCAGTGTTGAGGACTTTTATCAAGGCTATTACAGGCAAATTATGATAGAATTTTCTTTATAATTTGTGGAAATCAGTGCTTAATGTTTTACATTATGCTGAGAAATAAAGAGAGAGGAAACATAAATAATTCTGTTTAGTAAATATGGTAGTCCAAGAAATGTTGTGGAATTCCCAATTGCACTTTAGCAAGTGGCACTCATTTCACATGTGTTAGCCCTAACCAGACCATGTTGAGCACATTCCCTATAAGAATCCAGGTGCCAAATTCGGTAAGGCTTGCCCTCCCAAGCCAACCCGTTCTCGCACTTTCTTACAGTCTATATTGACTTATTAAATAAGTGCATATGTTACATACTAATTTATTGTGAATATATTAGTTTACCTTGAAAAGCTTCATAGAAAACACCGACCTTACCTAACCTTCATAGTATGTTAAGATAAGCATCTTATTGCTTCTTAATTAAAATTATTACTTAACCTATACCTATAATAGGTTAAGTAATAATTGTAATTACGAAGCAATAAGATGCTTATCTTAACATACTAAGAAGGTTAGGTAAGGTCGGTGTTTTCTATGAAGCTTTTCAAGGTAAACCTAAATATTCACAATAAATTAGTATGTAACATATGCACTTATTTAATAAGTCAATATAGACTGTAAGAAAGTGCGAGAACGGGTTGCCCAAGCATGTGGTCTCCGGCTTCCAGCATACGGACAGACGGACAGGCAAACAGCCATTGTCATTGATAGAAATATATCCTTAATCCCTCGAAAGACTTTTAATCCAGCTGGTCTTTCAGATTTCACTACAGTGCCCCATTGTTAGAATGGGAGGCAACTGAGGCGTACCAGAAGTAGTTAATACCCACAATGACGCCAGTGCTGGGCATGCCGGTGGGCTGATACTCCGGGCATGTCATCCACAGTATCAACCAACAACAGTATCAACCAAGAACAGTATCAACCAACAACAGTATCAACCAACAACAGTATCAACCAAGAACAGTATCAACCAACAACAGTATCAACTAACAACAGTATCAACCAACAACAGTATCAACCAACAACAGTATCAGCCAACAACAGTATCAACTAACAACAGTATCAACCAACAACAGTATCAACTAACAACAGTATCAACCAACAACAGTATCAACCAACAACAGTATCAGCCAACAACAGTATCAACCAACAACAGTATCAACCAACAACAGTATCAACCAACAACAGTATCAACCAACAACAGTATCAACCAACAACAGTATCAACCAACAACAGTATCAACCAACAACAGTATCAACCAACAACAGTATCAACCAACAACAGTATCAGCCAAGAACAGTATCAGCCAAGAACAGTATCAGCCAAGAACAGTATCAGCCAACAACAGTATCAGCCAACAACAGTATCAACCAACAACAGTATCAACCAAGAACAGTATCAACCAAGAACAGTATCAGCCAAGAACAGTATCAGCCAACAACAGTATCAGCCAACAACAGTATCAGCCAACAACAGTATCAACCAACAACAGTATCAACCAACAACAGTATCAACCAACAACAGTATCAACCAACAACAGTATCAACCAAGAATAGTATCAACCAAGAATAGTATCAACCAAGAATAGTAATCAAGCGAGAGATGGATAAGAATATCAAGGTCAAGGATCAGTATGACATACTAAGCTAAGAACCATTCCCATTATCCACCTAAGCAAGCCATCTACCTTCCCAGTACTTGTGGTGGATAGGGGAGCCGGTCGGACAGCACGCTGGACTTGTGATCCTGTGGTCCTGGGTTCGATCCCAGGCGCCGGCGAGAAACAATGGGGAGAGTTTCTTTCATCCTATGCCTCTGTTACCTAGCAGTAAAATAGGTACCTGGGTGTTAGTCAGCTGTCACGGGCTGCTTCCTGGGGGTGGAGGCCTGGTCGATGACCGGACCGCGGGGACACTAAAGCCCCGAAATCATCTCAAGATAACCTCAAGATAACATTATGAGTGAAAAGATGTTATTCCAAATTAGGGATAGATGATGACCAGACCACACACTAGAAGGTGAAGGGACGACGACGTTTCGGTCCGTCCTGGACCATTCTCAAGTCGATTGTCAAAGGCAATCATTCTCAAGACAATCGACTTGAGAATGGTCCAGGACGGACCCAGACGTCGTCGTCCCTTCACCTTCTAGTGTGTGGTCTGGTCATCATACTTTAGCCACGTTATTGTGACTCATCGCCTGCATACGGATGGATTCCTGGATAGGAACAGATTTCTGTGATAGATGGAACATGTTTTGAACGTCACTGTCATTACCACTATATCTCATACCTGCTCAAAATAAATATAGAAAGTTGATGAACATGGGTTAAAGACATGATTCAAGTGCACTTATGCAGGAAACGCCTTAATATATATATATATATATATATATATATATATATATATATATATATATATATATATATATATATATATATATATACAAAATGAAACTATAATGAAAAGTGATTTATAGGACGAATCACTCACAATCAAATTAAAGAAACTTAGATTTCTTAAATAGATTTTCAAACACAGGCACAGAGACATGACTGCAAAACTGTGGAAAAGTTTCCATGCGCGGTCACTGAAGAGAGACCCCACGTCAAGGCTTCAATCACAGGTTAAAGAACTGGATATTGAGAGCTTCTGACTTAAGTATTGACCTTTGACCTTCAAACAAAACCTTTTTGTGGCCTTTACCGATAAGGATTTGATCGAGAGATCGATATTGACCAAAAAGAGGAGCATCACTGCACACTAAAACTAGCCATTATCTTCATATGATTATATTCTGATTACAAAAAAAAAATCATCTTGAGGTTATCTTGAGATGATTTCGGGGCTTTAGTGTCCCCGCGGCCCGGTCCTCGACCAGGCCTCCACCCCCAGGAAGCAGCCCGTGACAACTGACTAACACCCAGGTACCTATTTTACTGCTAGGTAACAGGGGGCATAGGGTGAAAGAAACTCTGCCCATTGTTTCTCGCCGGCGCCCGGGATCGAACCCGGGACCACAGGATCACGCGTCCAGCGTGCTGTCCGCTCGGCTCCCATTATTTATAAAAGTTACACTCACTCTCTCGCGCAACACAGCCGCCAGCAACATTTTAGACTTAACTATTCTCTCGCTTCATTTCCCCACCACCAAGAGCGTTCAGGTTTTCAATTCCATAAATCAGAGGCATATATGCATCAGCAAACGTAAACAGTTAAATCATTTTAGATGTGGACGCCGGCTAGATATTGTTTTGGCTTGTGTCCGGCCGCTGCCGGAGCCCGTCGCATTGTGGGTCACTATTTTGTGTTGTGATTTTACCAGTAGTGGTGTGTGTGTGTGTGTGTGTGTGTGTGTGTGTGTGTGTGTGTGTGTGTGTGTGTGTGTGTGTGTGTGTGCGCGCTTGTGTGTATTCACCTAGCTAAATGTGTGTGTGTGTGTGTGTTTGTGTGTGTGTGTGTGTGCGCGTGTGTGTATTCACCTAGCTAAATGTGTGTGTGTGTGTGTGTGTGTGTGTGTGTGTGTGTGTGTGTGTGTGTGTGTGTGTGTGTGTGTGTGTGTGTGTGTATTCACCTAGCTGAGTGTGTGTGTGTGTGTGTGTAATCACCTTAGAGTAGTTACAGGATGAGAGGCGTGTGGTTTCCCCTTCTCAGCACTCTGTCATGTGACACCTTGTAATTTCTGACAGTAATTACGTCCACCGAGTTCTCACTTAACTTATTCCAACCATCTACCAACCTGTTTGTGTGTAAGTGTGTTTGTGCGTGCGTGTATGTACGAATTTATGTATGTATGTATGTGTTTGTGTGTGTATGTATGTATGTATTCGCGTGTGAGTGTATGTATGCGCGTTCGTGCATGTATTTGATATAAAATAACTCATCTTATATTTTCTATATTATTTGATAAACAATCTTGATGAATGTATAACATTATCAGCCTCTGATGACAACAGACCCAAGTGAACTCCACACACGAGTTGATGAACAACCACCATCAACCATTCCAACAGTTAACGTGTGCCAAACCGGTCATAAAATTGACGAATGTCTCAACCCGCTAATGAGTTGAGAAACAATTTACCGCAGCCCATTTTAAATGTCAAATCAGGCTATAAAATTGATCGAGTTTTATGTTCTGAGTATAATCGGTGCTGTTACGCTGCTCTATGTGGCCTAGTAGTCAGCGTTCTCAGCTCACACCTGAATGGTCCAGGGTTCGATTCCCGTGTATGGGGTTAACTGTGTTTGGGCATTTGTTTTATGTGACCTTATATTCCTGTTTATATGGTATATATACAGTATACCTGTATGTATAAGATGTCACAGTGTTGAAGAAACGTCGATGAAATAAAATGAAAAGATTAAGATTAAGATTCTTCACCACCAGATGACGGAAGATATTGATGTAGAACGCAAAATACCCTTAAGAAGATTAAGAATAGTCACACTGCTGTTGTTTTTAATGACATGTGTCTAATATATCATAATTATATATATATATATATATATATATATATATATATATATATATATATATATATATATATATATATATATGACAATGTCAGACCACGGAGGAAAATGAAACAGGAATTTCCTTAAGTACTTTCGTATATTAAATACATCTTCAGAAGGAATCAAAAATTCCTGTTTCATTTTCCTCCGTGGTCTGACATTGTCACATTCTTAATCACGTGTTTATTTTCGTGATATACACACACACACACATATATATATATATATATATATATATATATATATATATATATATATATATATATATATATATATATATATATATATATATATATATATAATCTTTGTTACAGTTTGTTATGTTCTTAGGGCACATATGCTCATTCTTGTGTTCTTTTTATAAGCTGTAGGCCCATTTCCTTCTGTTCTGCTCCTAATCCTGTTATTTATCCTGATTTGTTGTGTTCTGGCTAAGGGTTATTACAACCATTTATATTCCTTTTTCTACACATTTATTATGAGCAATATAGAGCTCAGAGCTCAGCAATATATATGTGTTTTATATCAAGCTAACTCGTTTCTTTCCTCAAATATTCAGTAATTTGCGACCCGAGAAAGAACACACTTCTTATATTGTGTCTTGAACCACACTTATAAGCCGTCACGTAGTCTCGACTTGCCCCAACGTACCAAGGCCACCGTGCTAACCTAAACTAGAAACGGCCGTACCCAAACCTAACCACCAAGAGATGCATATATAGAAAAACCGTCGAGGATTTGGGGAGAGCCGCCGCTACTGTCCATAGCACGTTGCACGATAGTTACCGCGACGTTCCATTTAGGATATGATTGTTGAGAGCTCGGCGTGGGGGGGGGGGTGGGGGGAGTGGGAGGGGGGCTGAATAATCATAGTTGCGTGAATAGGTGAATAGTTGCGTGCCTTGGGGTGACAGGCAAGACCCGTTGTTCTTGAGGAGTTTGTCTCAGGTATTGCTTGCAGGAGGAGGTCTTGCTCACTCCTTGAGTGTCACGACGTTATAATAATTGTTTTCACACTCGTACGGTTGTCAGGGCGTGAATACCTTCAACATGGGACGTTGCATGATTCTTGTGACACCTTAAATTGCTCTCGTGACCACTGTGGACGGCTCGTACGGGGCTACCTTGAGGCTACCTTGAGGTGCTTCCGGGGCTTAGTGTCCCCGCGGCCCGGTCGTCGACCAGGCCTCCTGGTTGCTGGACTGATCAACCAGGCTGTTAGACGCGGCTGCTCGCAGCCTGACGTATGAGTCACAGCCTGGTTGATCAGGTATCCTTTGGATACCTGATACCTGATCAATACCTGATCCTTTGGCTCCTGTTGGGAATAGTTGTTTAAGATATTGTTGAATGTTTCTCTCGTGATGTGGTATGATGACTGACTGGGCTCCAATTAGTGAAACCTGTCAATGGTTCTTTCAGCAGGAACCTCGCCCCGCTAACACGCAATGTTCCACGCTTGATGGAAGCACGTGACCCCCCCGTCCTCACGACAGGTGTGTCGTACATACGTGCACCCCACACGTATGTACGATACGGGGTGCACGTATGCCCCAGGGTCCACTCCCTGCGACAGAGTGAGAGAAAGGTACGAACCCCATCAGTGAGTACCGTGCTCTTCATACCTGCACACACCTTCAGTACCTCATAGTAATACCTCATTACTGTGAGGTACAACGCTCGCTGGTACAACCCGTACCACACACACACACTACCGGGGGGGGGGGTTCTGGTAGCTGAGTGGACAGCACGCACGACTCGTAATTCTGTGTCCCGGGTTCGATTCCCGGATCAGGCAGAAACAAATGGGCAAAGCTTCTTTCACCCTGAATAGCCCTGTTACCAAGCAGTAAATAGGTACCTGGGAGTTAGACAGCTGTTACGGGCTGCTTCCTAGGATGTGTGTGTGGGGGGGGGGGGAATTAGTAGTTAGTAACAGTTGATTGACAGTTGAGAGGCGGGCCGAAAGAGCAGAGCTCAACCCCCGCAAGCACAACTAGGTGAATTCACACACTCTAGCACAACAATGGTACGTAACATGCAATAGGGTACACCAATATATATATATATATATATATATATATATATATATATATATATATATATATATATATATATATATATATATATATATATATATATATATTAGTGCAAGTCAACGCTACTCCTCAAGTTAAGCCAAGAAAGTGTTTCTGCTAATGTTCAATAACCTGCTCCTTCCTCACCCCCTTAACTACGGTTCTTGTCACAAGAACTCTCGCAGGGGCTACGCTCTCCGTGCCACGCGATGCACGCCACTCTACCCACACCGCACGCAATCCCCCCTTCCAACCCCCCCAACCACCCCCTTTCCCACCGGCACGCAACCCGCACGCAAGCGACGTCGTGAAACAACTCTCTGAACACCGTCCTCGGCTCACGTCTCGGCTCTAATGAGTTTGTTCGTGCTTAATAGTCAGTCATACGTGGTTTGTATTTATAAGAGGAGAAAAAAAGAAGCCATTGGAGTAGTGGGACCAAAGGTGGGTATTTGTAGTGGGTCTGTGACGACTTGACGGGGCAGGCTTGTCCTCTCTGCTCCCTTGACGGGGCAGGCTTGTCCTCTCTGCTCCCTTGACGGGGTAGGCTTGTCCTCCCTGCTCCCTTGACGGAGCAGGCTTGTCCTCCCTGCTCCCTTGACGGGGCAGGCTCTTCCTCCCTGCTCCCTTGACGGAGCAGCCTCGTCCTCCCTGCTCCCTTGACGGGGCAGGCTTGTCCTCCCTGCTCCCTTGACGGGGCAGGCTTGTCCTCTCTGCTCCCTTGACGGGGCAGCCTCGTCCTCCCTGCTCCCTTGACGGGGCAGGCTTGTCCTCTCTGCTCCCTTGACGGGGCAGCCTCGTCCTCCCTGCTCCCTTGACGGAGCAGCCTCGTCCTCCCTGCTTCCTTGACGGAACAGCCTCGTCCTCCCTGCTCCCTTGACGGAGCAGCCTCGTCCTCCCTGCTCTCTTGACGGGGCAGCCTCGTCCTCCCTGCTCCCTTGACGGAGCAGCCTCGTCCTCCCTGCTTCCTTGACGGAACAGCCTCGTCCTCCCTGCTCTCTTGACGGAGCAGCCTCGTCCTCCCTGCTCCCTTGACGGAGCAGCCTCGTCCTCCCTGCTTCCTTGACGGAGCAACCTCGTCCTCCCTGCTCCCTTGACGAAGCGGCCCCGTCCTCCCTGCTCCCTTGACGAAGCGGCCCCGTCCTCCCTGCTCCCTTGACAGGGCAGCCTCGTCCTCCCTGCTCCCTTGACGGAGCAGCCTCGTCCTCCCTGCTCCCTTGACGAAGCGGCCCCGTCCTCCCTGCTCCCTTGACAGGGCAGCCTCGTCCTCCCTGCTCCCTTGACGGAGCAGCCCCGTCCTCCCTGCTCCCTTGACGAAGCGGCCCCGTCCTCCCTGCTCCCTTGACAGGGCAGCCTCGTCCTCCCTGCTCCCTTGACGGAGCAGCCTCGTCCTCCCTGCTCCCTTGACGAAGCGGCCCCGTCCTCCCTGCTCCCTTGACAGGGCAGCCCCGTCCTCCCTGCTCCCTTGACAGGGCAGCCTCGTCCTCCCTGCTCCCTTGACAGGGCAGCCTCGTCCTCCCTGCTCCCTTGACAGGGCAGCCTCGTCCTCCCTGCTCCCTTGACAGGGCAGCCCCGTCCTCCCTGCTCCCTTGACGGAGCAGCCCCGTCCTCCTTGCTCCCTTGACGGAGCAGCCCCGTCCTCCCTGCTCCCTTGACGGGGCAGCCCCGTCCTCCCTGCTCCCTTGACGAAGCGGCCCCGTCCTCCCTGCTCCCTTGACAGGGCAACCTCGTCCTCCCTGCTCCCTTGACGGAGCAGCCCCGTCCTCCCTGCTCCCTTGACGGGGCAGCCTCGTCCTCCCTGCTCCCTTGACGGAGCAGCCCCGTCCTCCCTGCTCCCTTGACGGAGCAGCCTCGTCCTCCCTGCTCCCTTGACGGGGCAGTCTCGTCCTCCCTGCTCCCTTGACGGAGCAGCCCCGCCCTTCCTGCTTCCTTGACGGGGCAGCCTCGTCCTCCCTGCTCCCTTGACGAAGCGGCCCCGTCCTCCCTGCTCCCTTGACAGGGCAGCCTCGTCCTCCCTGCTCCCTTGACGGAACAGCCTCGTCCTCCCTGCTCCCTTGACGGGGCAGCCTCGTCCTCCCTGCTTCCTTAACGGAGCAGCCCCGCCCTCCCTGCTCCCTTGACGGGGCAGCCTCGTCCTCCCTGCTCCCTTGACGGAGCAGACTCGTCCTCCCTGCTCCCTTGACAGGGCAGCCTCGTCCTCCCTGCTCCCTTGACGGAGCAGTCTCGTCCTTTCTGCTCCCTTGACGGAGCAGCCTCGTCCTCCCTGCTCCCTTGACGGAGCAGCCTCGTCCTCCCTGCTCCCTTGACGGAACAGCCTCGTCCTCCCTGCTCCCTTGACGGAACAGCCTGGTCCTCCTTGCTCCCTTGACGGAGCAGCCTCGTCCTCCCTGCTCCCTTGACAGGGCAGCCTCGTCCTCCCTGCTCCCTTGACGGAGCAGTCTCGTCCTCCCTGCTCCCTTGACGGATCAGCCTCGCCCTCCCTGCTCCCTTGACGGAGCAGCCTCGCCCTCCCTGCTCCCTTGACGGAGCAGCCTCGTCCTCCCTGCTCCCTTGACGGAGCAGCCTCGTCCTCCCTGCTCCCTTGACGGAGCAGCCTCGTCCTCCCTGCTCCCTTGACGGAACAGCCTCGTCCTCCCTGCTCCCTTGACGGAGCAGCCTCGTCCTCCCTGCTTCCTTGACGGAACAGCCTCGTCCTCCCTGCTCTCTTGACGGAGCAGCCTCGTCCTCCCTG
This sequence comes from Procambarus clarkii, assembly GCF_020424385.1. Lineage (NCBI taxonomy): Eukaryota > Metazoa > Arthropoda > Malacostraca > Decapoda > Cambaridae > Procambarus > Procambarus clarkii. Next base: position 75,745 of record NW_025558356.1, read on the forward strand.
CTCCCTTGACGGAGCAGCCTCGTCCTCCCTGCTTCCTTGACGGAGCAGCCTCGTCCTCCCTGCTCCCTTGACGAAGCGGCCCCGTCCTCCCTGCTCCCTTGACGAAGCGGCCCCGTCCTCCCTGCTCCCTTGACGAAGCGGCCCCGTCCTCCCTGCTCCCTTGACAGGGCAGCCTCGTCCTCCCTGCTCCCTTGACGGAGCAGCCTCGTCCTCCCTGCTCCCTTGACGAAGCGGCCCCGTCCTCCCTGCTCCCTTGACAGGGCAGCCTCGTCCTCCCTGCTCCCTTGACGGAGCAGCCCCGTCCTCCCTGCTCCCTTGACGAAGCGGCCCCGTCCTCCCTGCTCCCTTGACAGGGCAGCCTCGTCCTCCCTGCTCCCTTGACGGAGCAGCCTCGTCCTCCCTGCTCCCTTGACGAAGCGGCCCCGTCCTCCCTGCTCCCTTGACAGGGCAGCCCCGTCCTCCCTGCTCCCTTGACAGGGCAGCCTCGTCCTCCCTGCTCCCTTGACAGGGCAGCCTCGTCCTCCCTGCTCCCTTGACAGGGCAGCCTCGTCCTCCCTGCTCCCTTGACAGGGCAGCCCCGTCCTCCCTGCTCCCTTGACGGAGCAGCCCCGTCCTCCCTGCTCCCTTGACGGAGCAGCCCCGTCCTCCCTGCTCCCTTGACGGGGCAGCCTCGTCCTCCCTGCTCCCTTGACGGGGCAGCCCCGTCCTCCCTGCTCCCTTGACGGGGCAGCCCCGTCCTCCCTGCTCCCTTGACGAAGCGGCCCCGTCCTCCCTGCTCCCTTGACAGGGCAACCTCGTCCTCCCTGCTCCCTTGACGGAGCAGCCCCGTCCTCCCTGCTCCCTTGACGGGGCAGCCTCGTCCTCCCTGCTCCCTTGACGGAGCAGCCCCGTCCTCCCTGCTCCCTTGACGGAGCAGCCTCGTCCTCCCTGCTCCCTTGACGGGGCAGTCTCGTCCTCCCTGCTCTCTTGACGGAGCAGCCCCGCCCTCCCTGCTCCCTTGACGGGGCAGCCTCGTCCTCCCTGCTCCCTTGACGAAGCGGCCCCGTCCTCCCTGCTCCCTTGACAGGGCAGCCTCGTCCTCCCTGCTCCCTTGACGGAGCAGCCCCGTCCTCCCTGCTCCCTTGACGGAACAGCCTCGTTCTCCCTGCTCCCTTGACGGGGCAGCCTCGTCCTCCCTGCTTCCTTAACGGAGCAGCCCCGCCCTCCCTGCTCCCTTGACGGGGCAGCCTCGTCCTCCCTGCTCCCTTGACGGAGCAGTCTCGTCCTCCCTGCTCCCTTAACAGGGCAGCCTCGTCCTCCCTGCTCCCTTGACGGAGCAGTCTCGTCCTTTCTGCTCCCTTGACGGAGCAGCCTCGTCCTCCCTGCTCCCTTGACGGAGCAGCCTCGTCCTCCCTGCTCCCTTGACGGAACAGCCTCGTCCTCCCTGCTCCCTTGACGGAACAGCCTGGTCCTCCTTGCTCCCTTGACGGAGCAGCCTCGTCCTCCCTGCTCCCTTGACAGGGCAGCCTCGTCCTCCCTGCTCCCTTGACGGAGCAGTCTCGTCCTCCCTGCTCCCTTGACGGATCAGCCTCGCCCTCCCTGCTCCCTTGACGGAGCAGCCTCGCCCTCCCTGCTCCCTTGACGGAGCAGCCTCGCCCTCCCTGCTCCCTTGACGGAGCAGCCTCGCCCTCCCTGCTCCCTTGACGGAGCAGCCTCGCCCTCCCTGCTCCCTTGACGGAGCAGCCTCGCCCTCCCTGCTCCCTTGACGGAGCAGCCTCGCCCTCCCTGCTCCCTTGACGGAGCAGCCTCGCCCTCCCTGCTCCCTTGACGGAGCAGCCTCGCCCTCCCTGCTCCCTTGACGGAGCAGCCTCGCCCTCCCTGCTCCCTTGACGGAGCAGCCTCGCCCTCCCTGCTCCCTTGACGGAGCAGCCTCGCCCTCCCTGCTCCCTTGACGGAGCAGCCCCGCCCTCCCTGCTCCCTTGACGGAGCAGCCCCGGGGATGGGGGGCGGGGGGGGGTAGTTAAGTCAATGGGGGGCGGGGGGGACCATGTTGAATTTTCCTTGCTCCTGTTTGATGGTGCTGAAAGGCTTTGATCGTTGCAGATTCTGTCTTAGAATGTTCTCTTAGAACACCGTCTTAGAATGTTCTCTTAGAACACCGTCTAAGAATGTTGTCTTCATGATTGCTGTAGCATCACTTTAGTTCTTGAGGTTCCAGGGGGAGGAGTCAGCACTTAGCGGCGATCATAGAGATGGCAAGAAATATATGTTACAGCATGAACCTCTGCGGCCGTGATCACCTCGACTGTTATTGCTGTTATTCTGCTTCTGACGAAGAGCTATGGGCTCGCCATAGCCCGTGCTACTTGGAACTTTGTTCCAGGTAGCGAATCTTTAACAACAACAACAACAACATTCTGACGAAGAAGGTGTTGGTCGCAAGGAACGTCTGCGGCGGACGTCACATCGAGGTATTGGGGGGGGGAGGGGCTGATAGCTGAGGGGACAGCGCTCTGGACTCGTAATCCTAGGGTGCGGGTTCGATCCCCGGTGGTGGCAGAAACAAAATGGGCATAGTTTTCTTTCACTCTGATGCTCCTGTTACCTAGCAATAAATAGGTACCTGGGAGATCGACAGCTGTTACCTTTTTTACTGCTAGGTAACAAGGGGGTAGTAGGGTGAAAGAAACTCTGGCCATTTTTTTCCACCTCCACCGGAGATCGATCCCTGCACCCCTATGACTACGAATCCCGCGCGCTGTCCACTCAGCCGCCAGGACCACCCCTCCCCGTTGCTATGTCATAATATTGACTGTTGCCTCTACATTCTCGGAAGCAGGTGTTCTCACATCAATCAACATGGTCGATCGACTTGTTTCATGGTAGTGGAAAATCGACGTTGGATAGATGGAAATGGTTCCTTCAGTTATCTCTAAGGTTCTGTCTCATAGAACCGCTCGCTAACCCATAAGGTGACCTGATAGAACCGCTCGCTAAGTTATAAGTTGACCTGATAGAACCGCTCGCTAAGTTATAAGTTGATCTGATAGAACCGCTCGCTAAGTTATAAGTTGACCTGATAGAACCGCTCGCTAAGCCATAAGTTGACTTGACAGAACCGCTCGCTAAGCCATAAGTTGACCTGATAGAACCGCTCGCTAAGCCATAAGTTGACTTGATAGAAACGCTCGCTAAGTTATTAGTTGACCTGATAGAACCACTCGCTAAGTTATAAGTTGACCTGATAGAACCACTCGCTAAGTTATAAGTTGACTTGATAGAACCACTCGCTAAGTTATAAGTTGACCTGATAGAGCCACTCGCTAAGTTATAAGTTGACCTGATAGAACCGCTCGCTAAGCCATAAGTTGACCTGATAGAACCGCTCGCTAAGCCATAAGTTGACGTGATAAAAACGCTCGCTAAGCTATAAGGTGACTTGATAGAACCGCTCGCTAATTTATAAGTTGACCTGATAGAACCACTCGCTAAGCCATAAGTTGACCTGATAGAACCGCTCGCTAAGCCATAAGTTGACTTGATAGAACCGCTCGCTAAGTTATAAGTTGACCTGATAGAACCACTTGCTAAGTTATAAGTTGACCTGATAGAACCACTCGCTAAGTTATAAGTTGACCTGATAGAACCACTCGCTAAGTTATAAGTTGACCTGATAGAACCGCTCGCTAAGTTATAAGTTGACCTGATAGAACCGCTCGCTAAGTTATAAGTTGACCTGATAGAACCACTCGCTAAGTTATAAGTTGACCTGATAGAACTACTCGCTAAGTTATAAGTTGACCTGATAGAACCGCTCCCTAAGTTATAAGTTGACCTGATAGAACCACTCGCTAAGTTATAAGTTGACCTGATAGAACTACTCGCTAAGTTATAAGTTGACCTGATAGAACCGCTCCCTAAGTTATAAGTTGACCTGATAGAACCACTCGCTAAGTTATAAGTTGACCTGATAGAACCGCTCGCTAAGTTATAAGTTGACCTGATAGAACCGCTCCCTAAGTTATAAGTTGACCTGATAGAACTGCTCGCTAAGTTATAAGTTGACCTGATAGAACCGCTCGCTAAGCCATAAGTTGACTTGACAGAACCGCTCGCTAAGCCATAAGTTGACCTGATAGAACCACTCGCTAAGTTATAAGTTGACCTGATAGAACCACTCGCTAAGTTATAAGTGTACCTGATAGAACCGCTCGCTAAGTTATAAGTTGACCTGATAGACCTGCTCGCTAAGTTATAAGTTGACCTGATAGAACCGCTCGCTAAGCCATAAGGTTACGGGGCGATGGCCTGTCTATGCTTGCAGAGCCGGAGTTCGATTCCCGATGGTCCATGTGGTTTGACACTGTGGTCTCCATTCCTACCTCCCCCCCTCCCCCCGTGCTCACATCCCTATTCTATAGTCACATACATTCCAAGGGCTATAGAATCATCCTGGTTTAGCACTTTATGCTGCTAATTAAGGTCGCTAATTAAATAATTAAGTAAGCTAATTAAACTGATCTCCTTCAGACTCACAGGTATAGCAATTCACCAGTATATCAACGGCAGTGTGATATACCTGGGGATTTTTTGATATATTGAGATCGCAAGATATGGTGTTGTATTCCTCTCACAAGATATTGTGATATATTGAGATCGCAAGATATGGTGTTGTATTCCTCTCACAAGATATTGTGATATATTGAGATCACAAGATACTGTGACATAATGAGATCACGATATCAAGTGACACACACTTGATATCGTGATCAAGTGTGTATCACTGTGCTTCCAAACATGCTAAAAGCTAATATTATCAACTTATCATATAAAGTTATTTCAGCTATTTAAAATATAATTAATAATTTATTAAATAAGTTATTTCGAATAAATAAGTTATTTCAGATAAACAACAATGACGTTAGGAATTACCTGGACTCTCTTGAACTTGTTCAGTTCAGTACTTCACTCTCCTTAACTCAAGGAGAGTTTAGGAGTTCAAGTTCAGGTTAGACATATAGCTATATATATATATATATCTATATATATATGAGTTATTATATATATATATATATATATATATATATATATATATATATATATATATATATATATATATAAATAATAGTTACCCGTATGGGAGACCGAAAAAGGCCTTCTGTACAGTCATTTTGTTCTCATGTTCTATTGTTCTAATGTTCTTGGGGTAAAGTAACGAGTCGGTTTCTAACAGGTTTTCTAACCTAACGTAACATAAACCAATCAGCCATATCTAATATATATATATATATATATATATATATATATATATATATATATATATATATATATATATATATATATATATATATATATATATTCCAATCCTCTCCCAGGCGATGAGATAGTGTGTCCCACACTATCTCATCTATACCACACTATATGAGATCCGAGGTCCCACACTATCTCATCGCCTGGGAGAGGATTGGAATTCTGGTTGGTTAAATACCCCATATATATATATATATATATATATATATATATATATATATATATATATATATATATATATATATACATTTGCATTACCCTACATTTGCACCAGAGGTGGTACCCCTTCTATATATATATATATTTATATATATATATATATATATATATATATATATATATATATATATATATATATATATATATATATATATAATTACCTGTCCTGGCGCAAAAATCAAACCAAGTCAAAGTCATGTAGAATTTTGCATTTATAAGTAAAATGCAATTCCATTAAATAGTTATTATTCAACTTCATGTGGATAACTCGGCGTTTACACTCAATTTATTCAAAGTTCGCTAACAGGTAACAAAAAAATAACACAGAAAATAAAATTGATGCCAAATAATTACAAAAATTCAATAATTATGGACAATTAATAACTGGTAACTTAAACAAAAATACAACCGCATTTTTGTACCGTTGCATTAACATTCAATAAACGTAAAATGAAGAGTTTTAAGGGATAAATTTATAGGATCAAAAAAATACAACGGTAATACAATGGTATCGCTTCATGCTGGTCCGAGTTCAATCCCAGGCGTTCAATCAAGTGGTTGGGGTGACTATTCCTTCCCCCACCCCTCTTTCCCCCCTCCCCCCAAATCCTTATCTGAGCTATAGTCGCAATGGCTTCGTGTTTTCTCCTGATAATGAATGAACAACTGTTCTTCGTCACTATACGATCGCTCATTTATTAACTATCACCACTCCTGTGATGAAACGAGGAGGCCCTGGTTGAGGACCGGGCCGCGGGGACGCTATGCCCCGAAATCATCGCAAGGAAACCTTTCATCAATCGTATTATCTTACCTTCATTTGGCGAGAGTCTTAAGGGAGCAGGTCGGCCGAGCGACAGCACGCTGAACTTGTGATCCTGTGGTCCCGGGTTCGATCCCGGGCGCCGGCGAGAAACAATGGCCAGAGTTTCTTTCACCCTATGCCCCTGTTACCTAGCAGTAAAATAGGTACCTGGGTGTTAGTCAGCTGTCACGGGCTGCTTCCTGGGGGTGGAGGCCTGGTCGAGGACCGGGCCGCGGGGACACTAAAAAGCCCCGAAATCATCTCAAGATAACCTCAAGATAGGCATACTTCTCTTCACCCACACAGAAGTCTACCTACTACCACACATACACATGTCCCTGAATGTCAAGCGAGTGATTGATATATAAATTATATACGCCACTATATGTGGAAATATTTCTTATAACAAAGCCAGATTATATGTAACGAAGATTTCACAAGGCCTCACTATATAGCAGGAGTAAGTACGCACGGTATAGCAAGCGTGTATAGCAAGGGGCTATACACTATACAACAGGTGATATCCACATTCACATATACCAAGAAAAAAAAACCTATAGATCGAATTTTTTCAATAATTCAAAGTCCTTTCGAAGGCCTTATGTACAGAGTACCATAAAATGACCACAATAGCCTGGTTCCCCCACCCCCTTCCCCCCCTCCTTGCTATATAACGCACCTCTCAGCCGATATAACGCCAAGATACGCATTACAGTCGTCATAACAGGAAGGCTCCCCCCCTTCCCCTTGTGTGATGCAGTGTACTTTCCTCCGTGACACGATTACTGTAATTACCACTCTAACGCGAGGGAACGAGGGGAAGGGAAGGTTGAAGGGGGTTAGGAGGGGGGTTGAAGGGGTTTAGGGGGGGGTTGAAGGGGGTAAGGGGGGTTGAAGGAGGGGGTGAAAAGGGGAGAGGGAGGGAGGAGGACGACTGTTTCTCGCCGGCGCCCGGGATCGAACCCGGGACCACAGGATCACGCGCCCAGTGTTCTGTCCGCTCAGCCACCGGCTCCATGTAATGAAGCCGGTGGTGGATATAATGGAGCTAACCTGCTATGTGATGGTACAATCACATGGTCAGTGATTGTACCATCGCATGATTGTGAGGGTACAATCACATGGTCAGTGATTGTACCATCGCATGATTGTGAGGGTACAAGCACATGGTCAGTGATTGTACCATCGCATGATTGTGAGGGTACAATCACTCTAAACCTCAGGATGTATATCGATGTGTGCCGACAAGGTGTACTATCTCTGTTTGTTTACTCTGGGTTTCCCGAAATCGTGGTTAATGTTCATGGGTTAAAGTTTATTTATTGGTGAGTCGAAGACGTGGCCTTGATCACTCTGGGTGCCAGGCTTTGACCCCCCCCCCCCAAGCCACGGTCACTGTGATTAATTAAACAGTAATTTCTGTGTTTCGTGCAAGCAAAGCTTCGTGACACGTTCTAGCAAAAGCCTCTTATCACGTTTCAATAAAGCTTCATAATACATCCTACCCAAACTTCTAAACGCGTTCTAGCAACGTTTCAAGGCCCATTATTTAACTGGTAACATAAGAGATCACTTGATTGTTTCGAGCGTAGGCTAGATATATATATATATATATATATATATATATATATATATATATATATATATATATATATATATATGTCGTACCTAGTAGCCAGAACGCACTTCTCAGCCTACTATGCAAGGCCTGATTTGCCTAATAAGCCAAGTTTTCCTGAATTATTATATTTTCTCTATTTTTTTTTATTATGAAATGATAAAGCTACCCATTTCATTATGAATGAGGTCAATTTTTTTTTATTGGAGTTAAAATTAACGTAGATATATGACCGAACCTAACCAACCCTACCTAACCTAACCTAACCTATCTCTATAGGTTAGGTTAGGTTAGGTAGCCGAAAAAGTTAGGTTAGGTTAGGTTAAGTAGGTTAGGTAGTCGAAAAACAATTATTTCATGAAAACTTGGCTTATTAGGCAAATCGGGCCTAGCATAGTAGGCTGAGAAGTGCGTTCTGGCTACTAGGTACGACATATATATATATATATATATATGTTGTGCTTAGTAGCCAGAACGTCGTACTCGGCCTGCTATGCAAGGCCCGATTTGCCTAATAAACCAAGTTTTCATGAATTGTTTTTCGACTACCTAAACAAACCTAACCTAACTTTTTCGGCTACCTAACCTAACCTAACCTATAAAGATAGGTTAGGTTAGGTTAGGTAGGGTTGGTTAGGTTCGGTCATATATCTACGTTAATTTTAACTTCAATAAAAAAAAATTGACCTCATACATAATGAAATGGGTAGCTTTATCATTTCATAAGAAAAAAATTAGAGAAAATATATTAATTCAGGAGAACTTGGCTTATTAGGCAAATCGGGCCTTGCATAGTAGGCCGAGTACGACGTTCTGGCTACTAGATACAATATATATATATATATATATATATATATATATATATATATATATATATATATATATATATATATATATATATATATATAGGTGAGTTTGGGTGAATATAAATAGGAGTTGCCTCATACGGGCCTTGTGCAGCTTCCCTCATTCTTATGTCCTCATGTTTAGGAAATATGGACCACTCATTTTCACAGAGTTGTATGTGACTTTCTAACAAAGCTAACTATAACATCTTCTAACAACAGCTAAACGACACGTACAAACAAACCTATGTAACACTCTAAGCTGCACGACCCGTTCTAACAGAACCGTGACACTACATCTCACTATTCTCGAAATTTACAACGTTGTGTACTCGCATTCTACTGAATCAGAATAGCAAAAATGTGCTTTTAAAAAGATTGGTTCAGTTAAACCCACAAGTATCAAACCAGCTCGGGTCAATATCTTCAAACTAGCAGAAAGGTTCTAACGCTGCTATGCATAAACTAGTAGAACACAGCGAGTGTTGCTGCCCATAAACTAGTAGAAAACATGAAGTTCTGATGTTCATAAACTACAATATCCAACCAAAGGCTAACAAAAAAAAAAAAAGTTGTAGAAAAAAAAACTTTTTCTGATTGTAAATCATGTATTAAATGTGGACACAGTCGTCGTTGTGGGGTGTGTAAACGACGCGTTGAACACTCACTGTCTCTACTAACACACGTGAGTATAAACGACGTGTTGAACACTCACTGTCTCTACTAACACACGTGAGTATATACGTCGTGTTGAACACTCACTGTCTCTACTAACACACATGAGTATAAACGTCGTGTTGAACACTCACTGTCTCTACTAACACACATGAGTATAAACGTCGTGTTGAACACTCACTGTCTCTACTAACACACATGAGTATAAACGTCGTGTTGAACACTCACTGTCTCTACTAACACACATGAGTATAAACGACGTGTTGAACACTCACTGTCTCTACTAACACACGTGAGTATAAACGACGTGTTGAACACTCACTGCCTCTACTAACACACATGAGTATAAACGACGTGTTGAACACTCACTGTCTCTACTAACACACATGAGTATAAACGACGTGTTGAACACTCACTGCCTCTACTAACACACATGAGTATAAACGACGTGTTGAACACTCACTGCCTCTACTAACACACGGGAGCGAGACACGTGCATTGAACACGATTCATGAACACGATACACTGTGAACAACAGCAGTAATAAAATATGCTTAACTCTTCCCGTCTTAGAGGGGAATGGAATGTAAACAAAACTGTTGTTTATGCAACCCGTCCTTAGTCTATGTCCATTCCATCCAGCAGTCGACCCCCCAAAAATGCATTGATTAAGTATAATAACATTTTATTCATTCAAAAATTGAATTTTCTCATATTTAAATTAATATTGGTATATATTAGCATACTGTGCATATTTAGACATTGGGTGGATTAAGTGTTTTGATCCTGTTGGCGGTTATTGGTATTTGTAGTACGTGGGTGAAGCATTTCAACCCGTCCTCGACTCCAGTCCATTACATCCAGCGGTCGACCCCACAGACGCATTCATGAATTTTTACATGCTGTTCATTCAAAACGGGAATTTTCTCAAATATAAATTAATATTTTAAAATGTTAGCATATTGTGCATATATAGGCATAGGTTAGGTTAGGTTAGGTGTTTAGGTTCTATTGGCGATTATTTGTATTTGTAGTACGTGGGTGAAGCATTTACAGCGTTGTGGGTCGAACAAAAGTCGTCAGTGAAGCACTTGTTCCGGAAGTGTTCGAACGTCATCAGTTGTGAGTCGTGTGTAAACCGTTTTTCATTTATAAACAAGGGGTTTGGCGGGTGCATGGAATGGTCTTTAGGCCTTTGTTTATGAGGATGGGCTGTTTATATGTTGCGAGCAATGCATGTGTGCAATAGGCAAGCCGTATATGAACAAGATGAACGCGAGAAACGGAAGGATATTTTAATCAACTAATTGTTGATCAATTTTTTGATCAATCGTTGATCAGTTGTTGCTCAATTTTTGATCAACTAATTGGTCAGCTAATTTTAATCAACTAAGATAAATATGAAGAGAAAACTGTCTGACGTGGACGCTTCCTTTCCTAAGAAATGAGGTTCCTCCCCAGACGACCCAGTCTGACCTTACAATCAGCTGTGGAACTGAGAAGTGAGGATCTTGCATTAAACCTCCACACACTGTGCAACTGTGGTTGCAACACGTATCATTGCACCGCAATAAATGCAGCTGTGGTAAGAGTATTTCAGTAATGCTCCAGACGACTGGAGCCTCGTAGCCTGGTGGATAGCGCGCAGGACTCGTAATTCTGTGGCGCGGGTTCGATTCCCGCACGAGGCTGAAACAAATGGGCAAAGTTTCTTTCACCCTGAATGCCCCTGTTACCTAGCAGTAAATAGGTACCTGGGAGTTAGTCAGCTGTCACGGGCTGCTTCCTGGGGGTGGAGGCCTGGTCGAGGACCGGGCCGCGGGGACACTTAAGCCCCGAAATCATCTCAAGATAACTCAAGATAACGACTCTAGCAGACAGCTTTGGTACTGCTGAGTGCTTCATTCTCCCGTCGACAGAGTAAGCAGTCATTCATGTTGTTATAACAACAAGAACCAACATTCATACTGGTCCTTCTTACTACCTTTTGCATTCCTTATTGAAAGAAAAATAGATTGATAGATGTCGACCAAACCCACACACGAGAAAGTGAAGGGACGACGACGACGTTTCGACTTGACAATCAAAAATCGACATTCTCACAATCGACTTGAGAATGGTCCAGGACGGACCGAAACGTCGTCGTCCCGAGCCGGTCGGCCGAGCGGACAGCACGCTGGACCTGTGATCCTGCGGTCCTGGGTTCGATCCCAGGCGCCGGCGAGAAACAATGGGCAGAGTTTATTTCACCCTATGCCTCTGTTACCTAGCAGTAAAATAGGTACCTGGGTGTTAGTCAGCTGTCACGGGCTGCTTCCTGGGGGTGGAGGCCTGGTCGAGGACCGGGCCGCGGGGACACACTAAAAAGCCCCGAAATCATCTCAAGATAACCTCAAGAATCCCTTCACTTTCTAGTATGTGGTTTGGTCAACATTTTTCAGCCACGTTATTGTGACTCATCGCCTGCAGACATAGATAGATAGATAGATAGATAGATAGATAGATAGATAGATAGATAGATAGATGGTTTTTAAGACTCGAGAGGAACTTGTGATGTGATGGGACTGTTCGTCAAGGACCTGCTGGCCATTTATACCTTAACAGCGACGAGAAACAATCACTGTATGCATCGTTCGATCATATATCATAGCCAAAGACATACTCCATAACCTCACGCCTGAGCAAAGGTTTTCGGTCGACTTCAAACTGGAGTGAATCCTCTTTATTTCACGAGTAATCTGTACTGCAGGTTTTCAAACTTCAGTATATCTTTTTCCCACAAATAATTCATCAGATTGTGGATGGGGGGGATGGATGATGAATTCATCATCCACAGACTAGAGTTCATTCACGGTATTCAGGATAATGCCGGATAATAAGAAAATAAGATCTTATACTCCTTTTCAGACAGTAAATGCTGCCCCCATGAGAGAGTTCTTTTGTTCCTTAATACATGAATAAGTCGAGTATTTGTTCCTCTTTAGAAAGTACTGTAGCTTTAGCTTCTAGGTTTTGAAAGCGCATCAAATACCCGGTAATTACGGGTTGTGGATTCAGGTTGCCTTAATAGCTTGTAGCTGGTTCAGACCAGGTTGTGTGTTAGTTAATTGGCCATTCTTGTTTACCCTGATATAATGCCAATGAAACTGTTTTGAAACAGGGGGGGGAGGGGGAGTGTGAGTTTTCAGGAGAAAGCGCCAAGACTATATAGCACTGGGAAGGGGTAAGGATAAGGATTTGGGATGGGACGTGGCGGAGGGGGGGGGAGGAATGGTGCCCCCAGCCACTTAGACGGTCGGGGATTGAACGCCGACCTGCATGAAGCGAGACCGTCGCTCTACCATCCAGCCCAAGTGGCTGGGTAGGGGGGGGGGAGGGAGGATATATCGCATATTGAAGATATATTCTAAGGCCTTATGTCACCGAGTCTTGCACATATGGAAATATTAGAAGATATTCAGGAGCTGCTTGGAGGGTTAGGTGAAGGGTCGTTAGGTGAAGGGTCGTTAGGTGTCGCTAGTTGAGGTGTCACCTGAAGGGTCGTTAATGGTTGATTGTTAAACTTTTATGCGAAGGTATCCACATAAACGCTCAAATAACGAAACTACTCACTCTACCCATCATGAGAGTGAGAGCACTCTATCCACCTTGAGAGTGAGAGCACTCTACCCACCTTGAGAGTGAGAGCACTCTACCCACCATGATAGTGAGAGCACTCTACCCACCATGAGAGTGAGAGCACTCTACCCGCCTTGAGAGTGAGAGCACTCTACCCACCCTGAGAGTGAGATCACTCTACCCACCCTGAGAGTGAGAGCACTCTACCCGCCTTGAGAGTGAGAGCACTCTACCCACCCTGAGAGTGAGATCACTCTACCCACCCTGAGAGTGAGAGCACTCTACCCACCGTGAGAGTGAGAGCACTCTACCCACCATGAGAATGAGAGCACTCTACCCATCATGATAGTGAGAGCACTCTACCCACCGTGAGAGTGAAAGCAGGACCGAAACGTGAAGATATCAACGACGTTGTCACTGCCCAAAAGGCTATGCCACACTACACCCGACTAATCTTTACATATCTCGGTTATCGACCCCAGCCACTTACCTCTACTCCCAGTGATATCAATTCGATGTGTTCTCTCCTGTCTCCCTAAATTACCTCCCAGCTGCACATGGCTACAAGTGCAGCTGGGAGGTGATAAACCCAATAGTTAAAGAGTGTCATATCTGTGGAACAGTCGCAGAGGCGCCGCTATTACTCTACTTACTGGAATGTGAAACAAATGAACTGAAGCCCTGCCCATCAGATTCAACATTCAGTCAACAAGAGCAGCTGTATTAAATGTATAATTAACAGCGACTACAATGGTTAGAAAAACATTCGAAGAATGGGACATAATAGTGAACACTGTGCCTCTATATCCGCCACCAAGATAATATTTAAAACAAAAGACTAAAACATAAGCGAAAAAGAAACACGAGGGAAAAGGAGGAAACCCCCACCTCCATTTAAAACTCTGACCCAAATATCACAGTAACAAGGTTATTGCGAATAACTGAACTCAATTACGGGCTCACTATAGCCCGTGCTACATGGACATTTATGCCTGAGTAGCTAAATCTAAAACAACAACAACTCCTGTCTCCTCACTTGAGAGCGAACCATGTAGGTTCGAAACGTTGTGTAAATTTATAATGTAATACATTCTAGAGTTAACTTTTATTATTTGAGTTAACCTCGAACAAATATGACATTTGGAGAAGTTCTCTTTCAATTAGACCAAGTTGAAAGAGTACTAGTCAGAGGGATACCTTACCTTGAGGTGCTTCCGCGGCTTAGCGTCCCCGCGGCCCGGTCGTCGATCAGGCCTCCTGATGGAATTTAAGCCTGGAGGGATGGAAGCCCCTAGACAAGAAAATAATCAACATGGAATGAACATCAGAATGAAGCTAACTGCAGAAAGGCCAATTGTCCCATACGAGGTTATGCAGTTATATTCAATGATATATATATATATATATATATATATATATATATATATATATATATATATATATATATATATATATATATATATATATCAGATACTTGATATTGTTTCTCTGAACCATCAGAGGCCCGCGGAGGCCACCCTAATTTATTAGACATAGTCTCTTGGTCTGTCTGTCTCTCTCTCTCTCTCTCTCTCTCTCTCTCTCTCTCTCTCTCTCTCTCTCTCTCTCTCTCTCTCTCTCTCTCTCTCTCTCTCTCTCTCTCTCTCTCTCTCTCCACCCCCCTCCCTCCCCCCCCCCAGCTGTGGTGGATAGGGTTGTGTGCCGCAGCTATACAAGGGGGGAGTGAGGCCGGAGCGTCTGGTCGTGTTTTGGGCCAAACTGCACGAAAGTTAAGATTTAGAATTTCAGACGAGCATTTACCTCCAAAGTTCGAGCTGCGGCTTGTTGAGCGCCAGGGACTATAGTGCATTCCACGCCAGTAGACAGGAGCGCTGTACATAGCACCGGACTCGATAGATACTCCAGTGGAAATCTATACCGGACCAACCGGGCTGTGGTGGGTATGTGGGCCTGCGGGCCGCTCCAAGCAACAGCCTGGTGGACCAAACTCTCACAAGTCGAGCCTGGCCTCGGGCCGGGCTTGGGGAGTAGAAGAACTCCCAGAACCCCATCAACCAGGTATCAACCAGGTATACCTAATGTTCCTGGGAACATATCAACGAGACCCCATAAGGTTTAAAGTATAAGGAAATGATAAAAAGTTTCGTATTTTATTTTTATTTTTTTTTAAAGATGCAATGTTTCGTCAATGTTGCAAGGATGTGTTTACTAGTTGTGTTTTTGCGGGGGTTGAGCTTTGCTCTTTCGGCCCGCCTCTCAACTGTCAATCAACTGTTTACTAACTACTTTTTTTTTTTTTTTTTTTTTTTTTTTTTTTTTTTTCCCACACGTCACACACACACCCCAGGAAGCAGCCCGTGACAGCTGACTAACTCCCAGGTACCTATTTACTGCTAGGTAACAGGGGCACTTAGGGTGAAAGAAACTTTGCCCATTTGTTTCTGCCTCGTGCGGGAATCGAACCCGCGCCACAGAATTACGAGTCCTGCGCGCTATCCACCAGGCTACGAGGCTACGAGACCCCCTACATGTGTGGTAGGGGTGGTTCTCCTAAGCAATCCTAAGACATTCCTTAGGCTTTAATTTAATCAATTCCTTAGAATTGATTAACTCGTAAATATCTATTGATTTATTTGATGGACAGAGGCATCAGGTATAAGGGAACGGGTCCAAACGTCTCATCCTGAGTGGGAGTCGAACCCTGCAAAAAAAGTGTGCACTGTCAACACACTAGCGAGTTTTCTAAGCATGCAATAGGGAAATAAATTCCATTTCTTATACCATAGTTCACTAGTCGTCCAATTATTGTCCCATTAACTAGCCAAGGAGACCCATTAACTAGCCATAGCGCACTAGTAATGACAGAGATAACTCCATGGAAACACAAACCGAAACTGTCTCTATTTTCCGCTTGTTACAACTTGTAATAAAGTGGTTACATCTTGGCTTAACGTGTTTATGACGTATTAGAACGTTGTTACAACTTGCTATATTGGTTGTTATAACTGGTTAGGAGGTGTTAAGACTTGTTCGAACGTTGTACCAACGTCGTAGTTTCGGATATAATGTTGATTTGAGTTTGATTAGTTGGAACTTAATAGTCGGTCAGTCAGTAAGAGAATTTATTAGATTTGGTTATACTCTATGGGGGGAGAAGGTATCGGGGGGGGGGAGTTATCTTGAGATGATTTCGGGGCTTTATCGTTCCCGCGGCCCGGTCATCAACCAGGTCTCCTTTTTTATATACACCCCCAGGAAGCAGCCCGTAGCAGCTGTCTAACTCCCAGGTACCTATTTATTGCTAGGTAACAGGGGCATCTGGGTGAAAGAAACATTTTGCCCGTTTGTCTCCGCCTCCACCGGGGATCGAACCCGGAACCTCAGGACTACGAATCCGAAGCGCTGTCCACCCAGCTGTCAGGCCCCTAAGGGAGAGGGAGAAAGCGCCGAGCCATTACGACTATATAACGCTTGGAAGTGATTTGGATTAGGATTTGGGATGGGACGGGAAAAAGGAATGGTGTCCAACCACTTGGACGGTCGGGGATTGAACACCGACCTGCATGAAACGAGACCGTCGCTCTACCGTCCAGCCAAATTGATTGGACTAGATGGAATTGGCCATTATACAGCAATCCGACTTCTTTCAAGATAAATACAATTTCCTTTGAGGTGATTAGCCATGATTTTTTTTTTTTGAGATATATACAAGGGTTGTTACATTCTTGTACGGCCACTAGTACGCGTAGCGTTTCGGGCAGGTCCCTGGAATACGATCCCCGCCGCGAAGAATCGTTGTTACAACCAAGTACACATTTTACTGTTGCGTTAAACAGAGGCTACAGTTATCAGTAAATCCCAGTAAATCCTCCCCGGCCAGGATACGAACCCATGACAAAGCGCTCGCGGAACGCCAGGCGAGTGTCTTACCACTGCACCACGGAGACTGCCATTGTTCATAAGTTGAGACTACGACTGTTCATAGGAACCTGGTTGTTTGACAGTTCTAACAATCGTAGGTATAAATTAAAAGAAACATGGAATTATGTCACAGCAATTTGAACGCAAAGAAAGTGGAAGAAGCGTTCATCTCAATCATGTAAACATTACAGACACCATTAACATACAGGACTAACCTCCAACATTAATATACAGGACTAACCTCCAACATTAACATACAGGAGTAACCTCCAACATTGATCAGAAACTCAGAAAACACAATTGACAATTTACTATAAAACCCCAAAAACGGCCAATATACTCATGAAAAACTTCCCAGACACCAGGCAGAACGCCTTGAAGGAAACCAACGTCGTCTATGCTTATAAATGCCCATTTAGGGACTGTAAACTCCAAAGAACTCAGTATATAGGCAAGACAACAACGTCTCTTTCCAGGCGATTAACAATGCATAAGCAACAAGGCTCCATCAAGGAACTTATAATCTCTTCTCACAACCAGACCATCACCAGAGAAATCTTAACAAACAACACAGAAATCATCGATAGGTACAGCGATAGCAGGAGGCTCGACATCTGCGAGGCACTACACATCAAAAAGTCAACACCAGCAATCAACAGCTAATTAATGCACGACTATATTCTACCCACTTCAAGACTCTGCTCCAATATGGAAACAGCAAGAGGAAGTATGGACCAATAGGCCTTCAGCTGTTACTTCCATTCTTATGTTCTCATATCCAAGTTATACCCATTGTTCCGTGTTCTGTCTTGTGTTTGTCACAAGTGTGTTCACCTCACCCAAAACTTTTGTACCATATCACCTCACCCAATAGAGTATAAGTACAATGAATTTGTGTGTAAATTAAGTCTTTGAAAATGTAATAAGCCATTACGAAACACAGTTAGGCGTCAGACCATATATAAAAATGAATTTTGGTGAATTGATATTTCCATTACCACCAACAGTGAAGAAAAACATAAGAAATATTGAGAAAATTCGTGTTAGAATTATTAATTTTACCTTTTCGGTCATATTAAACAACACACACACATATATATATATATATATATATATATATATATATATATATATATATATATATATATATATATATATATATATATATATATATATATATATATATATGTCGTACCTAGTAGCCAGAACTCACTTCTCAGCCTACTATTCATAGCCCGATTTGCCTAATAAGCCAAGTTTTCCTGAATAAATATATTTACTATAATTTTTTTCTTATGAAATGATAAAGCAACCCTTTTCTCTATGTATGAGGTCAATTTTTTTTATTGGAGTTAAAATTAACGTAGATATATGACCGAACCTAACCAACCCTACCTAACCTAACCTAACCTATATTTATAGGTAAGGTTAGGTTAGGTAGCCAAAAAAAAGCTAGGTTAGGTTAGGTTAGGTAGACGAAAAAACATTAATTCATGAAAACTTGGCTTATTAGGCAAATCGGGCCTTGAATAGTAGGCTGAGAAGTGCGTTCTGGCTATTAGGTACGACATATATATATATATATATATATATATATATATATATATATATATATATATATATATACACATAAAGTTTTTCTGACGTTAATCAGTTTGTTGTTTAGGAAAAAAATAACGAAAGTTGTCACTACTCAGATGATCTAGAATTAATGCATAATGATTTAGATCATTTGTAGTAACTTACGTTCATTTAATACCCCATTCATCATAGGTAACTACTTTCCATTAAAAACCAGACCAATAAAATGCACAAAATATATATATAGTTTGCCATAAAGCAACTTTGTGCAACTGGTACAATGATATACAAGGAAATGAACCTTTTAGACCCAACCTCACACACCCCTCCCATAAACATCAACAAGTTTAACATACAGCAATGACCACATTATAGTAATGACACGTTTGGGGAGGGTCGATCAATCGTGTAAGGTGTTGTGCTGGTACTTTGTATACTCCTGGCCGCTCAGGACGCGTGTTGATCAGTGTCTGAGTGGCATTCACTCTTGTGGTGGCTCAGGGAACCGTATTCACTCTAGCTTCAGAGGTTCAGTGTATAATATTGATGAGCACTGTAGCAGATGAGGGGATTCGTGCAGTTATTGTGGTGTGGGGTGAGAGTTCTGTCACTCTGGTGTGGGGTGAGAGTTCTGTCACTCTGGTGTGGGGTGAGAGTTCGGTCACTCTGGTGTGGGGTGAGAGTTCTGTCACTCTGGTGTGGGGTGAGAGTTCTGTCACTCTGGTGTGGGGTGAGAGTTCTGTCACTCTGGTGTGGGGTGAGAGTTCGGTCACTCTGGTGTGGGGTGAGAGTTCTGTCACTCTGGGTGTGGGGTGAGAGTTCTGTCACTCTGGTATGGGGTGAGAGTTCTGTCACTCTGGTGTGGGGTGAGAGTTCTGTCACTCTGGTGTGGGGTAAGAGTTCTGTCACTCTGGTGTGGGGTAAGAGTTCTGTCACTCTGGTGTGGGATAAGAGTTCTGTCACTCTGGTGTGGGGTAAGAGTTCTGTCACTCTGGTGTGGGATAAGAGTTCTGTCACTCTGGTGTGGGGTAAGAGTTCTGTCACTCTGGGTGTGGGTGAGAGTTCTGTCACTCTGGTGTGGGATAAGAGTTCTGTCACTCTGGTGTGGGGTAAGAGTTCTGTCACTCTGGTGTGGGGTAAGAGTTCTGTCACTCTGGTGTGGGGTGAGAGTTCTGTCACTCTGGTGTGGGGTGAGAGTTCTGTCACTCTGGTGTGGGGTAAGAGTTCTGTCACTCTGGTGTGGGGTAAGAGTTCTGTCACTCTGGTGTGGGATAAGAGTTCTGTCACTCTGGTGTGGGATAAGAGTTCTGTCACTCTGGTGTGGGGTAAGAGTTCTGTCACTCTGGTGTGGGATAAGAGTTCTGTCACTCTGGTGTGGGGTAAGAGTTCTGTCACTCTGGGTGTGGGTGAGAGTTCTGTCACTCTGGTGTGGGATAAGAGTTCTGTCACTCTGGTGTGGGGTAAGAGTTCTGTCACTCTGGTGTGGGGTAGGAGTTCTGTCACTCTGGTGTGGGATAAGAGTTCTGTCACTCTGGGTGTGGGTGAGAGTTGAGTCATTTGTCAAGATAAATTTATGATAAACATGGCCTTTGTTTGACAGGTCATTTGACACCCTAAACGTGATGTTTAGAATGTCAAAAATGGGTTTGTGAACACCAGTCAATTCTCAAACATTTATTGTCCTGTATTGTGATGTGCTGCCCGGTACTTTGGGACAAAACTAGTCCCACTGGATGGTACTTTGGGACAAAACTAGTCCCACTGGATGGTACTTTGGGACAAAACTAGTCCCACTGGATGGTACTTTGGGACAAAACTAGCCCCACTGGATGGTACTTTGGGACAAAACTAGCCCCACTGGATGGTACTTTGGGACAAAACTAGCCCCACTGGATGGTACTTTGGGACAAAACTAGCCCCACTGGATGGTACTTTGGGACAAAACTAGCCCCACTGGATGGTACTTTGGGACAAAACTAGCCCCACTGGACGGTACTTTGGGACAAAACTAGCCCCACTGGATGGTACTTTGGGACAAAACTAGACCCACTGGATGGTACTTTGGGACAAAACTAGACCCACTGGACGGTACTTTGGGACAAAACTAGACCCACTGGACGGTACTTTGGGACAAAACTAGACCCACTGGACGGTACTTTGGGACAAAACTAGACCCACTGGACGGTACTTTGGGACAAAACTAGACCCACTGGACGGTACTTTGGGACAAAACTAGACCCACTGGACGGTACTTTGGGACAAAACTAGACCCACTGGACGGTACTTTGGGACAAAACTAGACCCACTGGACGGTACTTTGGGACAAAACTAGACCCACTGGACGGTACTTTGGGACAAAACTAGACCCACTGGACGGTACTTTGGGACAAAACTAGCCCCACTGGACGGTACTTTGGGACAAAACTAGCCCCACTGGACGGTACTTTGAGACAAAACTAGCCCCACTGGATGGTACTTTGTGATAAACCTAGACCCACTGGATGGTACTTTGGGACAAAACTAGACCCACTGGACGGTACTTTGGGACAAAACTAGACCCACTGGATGGTACTTTGGGACAAAACTAGACCCACTGGACGATACTTTGGGACGTGTCAGCCCCCTCCATGGCAGTACTAAGGGGAGAGTACACCCCCACTGGCCGGTACTGCTGCGACACGGCAGCCATATTGGCCAGTATGTCTGAAGCAAGTCACAGCTTGGCTGCAGCCATGTGTGCTCCCTCCCCCCGTCTAGCTAAAGGCTCTCCCACTCTCCTCCTTCGTATGTGGGATCTTCCTCTGTCATGCTTCCTCATCTCTTGCACCTCTCACTCCTCCGTTATGCATCCCAGGTTCTCTTCTCACATTTCCATGCCCCTATACAGCTTTCCAGCCTCTACAATCCATTTTCTTCACGTTCCCAGTACCCACACACTCTCCCCCTCACATTCCCAGTACCCACACACTCTCCCCCCCTCACATTCCCAGTACCCACACACTCTCCCCCTCACATTCCCAGTACCCACACACTCTCCCCCTCACATTCCCAGTACCCACACACTCTCCCCCTCACATTCCCAGTACCCACACACTCTCCCCCTCACATTCCCAGTACCCACACACTCTCCCCCCTCACATTCCCAGTACCCACACACTCTCCCCCTCACATTCCCAGTACCCACACACTCTCCCCCTCACATTCCCAGTACCCACACACTCTCCCCCTCACATTCCCAGTACCCACACACTTTCCCCCTCACATTCCAAGCCCTTACTCACTCTCCCCCTCACATTCCAAGCCCTTACTCACTTTCCCCCTCACATTCCAAGCCCTTACTCACTTTCCCCCTCACATTCCAAGCCCTTACTCACTCTCCCCCTCACATTCCAAGCCCTTACTCACTTTCCCCCTCACATTCCAAGCCCTTACTCACTTTCCCCCTCACATTCCAAGCCCTTACTCACTTTCCCCCTCACATTCCAAGCCCTTACTCACTCTCCCCCTCTCACATTTCAAGCCCTTATACATCTTTGTTACTCTCCCCAATCTCCTCATTCCCCTCTCTCATTTTCCCCTCACCCCAAACATTGCCACAAATGCCTCACCCCCATCTTTATTACATTCTCTACTGCCATTCTTCTCTTGCTCCCTTTATATCTCCCTTTCGAGGTTTTAGACACAAATATCAATATTTAACCAAGAGTTCTAGCAGTGTCGGGCTTCCTCCGGCGCAGGTTTCAAACCCATCAATTTGTTTTATATGTGATCTTGAAGAAGCATTCTGGTGTCGCGTAGAGTTGTAGGAGGAGACGTGGTCACGCCTCCCCTTCCTCCCCTACCTCGGACATGTACCAGCGTGCAATATGTACTCATGTCACACATGTCACGGCGTGTACTCACCTATTTGTACTCACCTATTTGTGCTTGCGGGGGTTGAGCTTTGGCTCTTTGGTCCCGCCTCTCAACTGTCAATCAACAGGTGTACAGGTTCCTGAGCCTACTGGGCTCTATCATATCTACATTTGAAACTGTGTATGGAGTCAGCCTCCACCACATCACTGCCTAATGCATTCCATTTACTAACTACTCTGACACTGAAAAAGTTCTTTCTAATGTCTCTGTGGTTCATTTGGGTACTCAGCTTCCACCTGTGTGTGTGTGTGTGTGTGTGTGTGTGCGCCTGCAGGATCGAGCATTGACTCTTGGATCCCGCCTTTCGAGCCATCGGTTGTTTACAGCAATGACTCCTGTCCCATTTCCGTACCGTACCTAATTTTAAAAGTATGAATAGAGTTTGCTTTCACAACCTGTTCCCCAAGTGCATTCCATTTCCCCACTACTCTCACGCTAAAGGAAAACTTTCTAGCATCTCTATGACTCATCTGAGTTTCCAGCTTCCACCCATGTCCCCTCGTTCTGTTACTATTCCGTGTGAACATTTAGTCTATGTCCACTCTGTCAATTCCCCTGAGTATTTTATACGTTCCTATCATACCCCCCCCCCCCTCTCCCTTTTTTTTCTAGTCTTGTAAGGCTCAGTTCCTTCAGGCGCTCTTCATACCCCATCCCTCGTAACGCTGGGACGAGTCTTGTTGCAAACTTCTCCACCTTTTCCAGTTTCCGTATGTGTTTCTTCAGGTGGGGACTCCATGATGGGGTGGCATACTCTAAGACTGGCCTCACGTAGGCAGCGCAAATCGTCCTAAATGCCTCCTAGCTTAGGTTTCTGAATGATGTTCTAGCTTTTTCCAGTGTAGAGTACGCTGCTGTCGTTATCCTATTTATATGTGCCTTTGGAGTTAGATTAGGTATTACGTCCACCCCCAGGTCTCTTTCTCGCGTCGTCACAGGTAGGCAGTTCCCCTTCATTGTGTACTGTCCCTTTGGTCTCCTATCTCCTAGTCCCATTTCCATAACTTTACGTTTGCTCGTGTTGAACTCCAGTAGCCATTTCTCTGACCATTTCTGCAACCTGTTCAAGTCCTCTTGGAGGATCCTGCAATCCGCATCTGTCATAACTCTACTCATCAACTTTGCGTCATCCGCGAACATCGACATGTAGGACTCTACTCCTGTAAACATGTCATGAACGTATATTAGAAATAGAATTGGTCCCAGCTCCGATCCTAGAGGTACTCCACTCGTTACTGTTCGCCAGTCCGACTTCTCGCCCCTTACCGTAACTCTTTGGCTCCTTCCTGTTTGGCTCCTTACCCATGCTAGGGCCTTTCCGCTTTCTCCCGCCTGCCACTCAAGTTTGAATAGCAATCTCATGTGCGGTACTGTATCAAAAGCGTTTTGGCAGTCTAGAAATATGCAGTCTGCCCAGCCTTCTCTGTCCTGTCTTATCCTCGTTATTTTATCATAGAATTCCAAAAGGTTTGTTAGGCAAGTTTTCCCTTTCCAGAACCTAGGTTGATGTTCTCCAGGTGTGCAGCCAGTCATAGTCTAAAATATCTTTCAAGTATTTTACAGGGGATGCTTGTCAGTGATACAGGTCCTAAGTTAAGTGCCTCCTCCTTATCACCTTTCTTGAAAATCCGTACGACATTTGCATTCTTTCAGCAACTGGGCAATTCTCCCGACGTAAGTGACTCATTAAAGATCCTTGTCAGAGGCACGCTGAGGGCCTGCGTTGCCTCTTTTAGTATCCACGGTGATACCTTGGCTGGTCCAACCGCTTTAGGTGCAACCAGTGTTGACAGCTGTTTCATTACCTCCTCATACCTGTGTGTGTGTGTGTGTGTGCTCACCTAGTAGCACTTACCTAGTTGTGCTTGCGGGGGTTGAGCTTTGGCTCTTTGGTCCCGCCTCACGACTGTCAATCAACTGGTGTACAGATTCCTGAGCCTACTGGGCTCTATCATATCTACATTTGAATCTGTGTATGGAGTCAGCCTCCACCACATCACTTCCTAGTGCATTCCATTTGTTAACTACTCTGACACTGAAAAAATTATTTCTAACGTCTCTGTGGCTCATCTGGGTACTAAGTTTCCACCTGTGTCCCCTTGTTCGTGTCCCACCCGTGCTGAAGAGTTTGTCTTTGTCCACCCTGTCAATTTTCCTCAGAATTTTGTAGGAAGTTATCCTGTCTCCCCTTACTCTTCTGTCTTCCAGGGACGTGAGATTCAGTTCCTTTAGCCCTTCCTCGTAGCTCATTCCTCTTAGTTCCGGGACGAGTCTCGTAGCATATCGCTGAATCTTCTCTATCTTTATCTTGTGTTTAACAAGGTATGGACTCCAAGCTGGAGCTGCATATTCCAGGATTGGTCTGACATAAGCTGTATACAGGGTCCTGAACGATTCCTTACTCAAGTTTCTAGAGGCAGTTCTTATGTTGGCCAGTCTAGCAACATGTGTGTGTACGTGTGTGTGGGTGCGTGTATGCGTGTGCATGTGTGTGTGTGGGTGCGTGTATGCGTGTGCGTGTGTGCGTGTGAACAACCAGCTCCGACCCTCAAGCATACACTCTCGTTCTAACTCAGCGCCATTCGTGCTTGTACGTATTGAGTAGGAAGATAGACAATTTATTCATACTATTTTGAATAGATAATTTAACTTTATTGATTAGTAGATGGCGCGGCAATAAGGTGTCATCACCCGGCTCTCCTTATTGATCCAGTTTATTCACAGACATCAGGGGGGTAGACACGAACTCTACCTTTACTACTCTCCAGAGTTCTGGCAAGAAGATAACGGATCATATATACATCCATTTCAGAAGAACGACAATAACATTGCCTCTGCTACAATGTTCTAGCAGAACATTGTTCTAGATTTAAGGGATTTTTATTCCCTTAAATCATCAAAATCATCATTTTTTCCAATACTCCGTTTCCCATTTTGACTGAAGAGGGACATATTATCTTGAGGTTATCTTGAAATGATTTCAGGGCATTTTAGTGTCCCCGCGGCCCGGTCCTCGATCAGGCCTCCACCCCCAGGAAGCAGCCCGTATTAAAGATATCAAGTATTACCGTATTAACCGTATTAAGATAACCGTATTAAACCCAGAATAAAATAAAAAGCAATATAAATAAGATTGTAATTGGATTTAAAATATAATATTCACAACAATTAATTCCTTGAATCTTACAACCTTTTCCTGATCCACAAATTCCCAGATCTTACTCCTGTCCATTCCAGCAAGACTCCAAACTCCATTCCATACATCGCTGGACGGTAGAGCGACGGTCTCGCTTCATGCAGGTCGGCGTTCAATCCCCCGACAGTCCATAAGTGGTTAGGCACTATTCCTTTCCCTCTCCCCCTCCCCTCATCCCACCGTCCCATCCCAGATCCTTATCCTGACCCCCCCCCCCCTCTTCCCAGTGATATATAGGCGTAATGGCTTGGCGCTTTCCCCCTGATAGTTCCCTGCCCTTCTATACAACCAGTTAGCTATGAACCGGTTCATACAACAGGTTCATACAATTGGTTCATACAACCGGTTTATACAACCTGTTAATACAACCTGTTAATACAAACGGTTCATATAACCGGTTCATACAAGCGGTTCATACAAGCGATTCATACAAGCGGTCCATAGAAACTGTTAATACAAACGGTTCATACAATCGGTTCATACAACCGGTTCATGCAACCGGTTCATACAAGCGGTTCACACAACCGGTTCACGCAACCGGTTCACGCAACCGGTTCACACAACCGGTTCACGCAACCGGTTCATACAACCGGTTCATACAACCGGTTCACACAACCGGTTCACACAACCGGTTCATACAACCGGTTCACACAACCGGTTCACACAATCGGTTCACACAACCGGTTCACACAATCGGTTCACACAATCGGTTCACACAACCGGTTCATACAACCGGTTCATACAACCGGTTCATACAACCGGTTCATACAACCGGTTCATACAACCGGTTCATACAACCGGTTCATACAACCGGTTCATACAACCGGTTCACACAACCGGTTCACACAACCGGTTCATACAACCGGTTCACACAACCGGTTCATACAACCGGTTCATACAACAGGTTCATACAACAGGTTCATACAACCGGTTCATGCAACCGGTTCATACAATCGGTTCATACAACCGGTTCATACAACCGGTTCATACAACCGGTTCATACAACCGGTTCATACAACCGGTTCATACAACAGGTTCATACAACCGGTTCACACAACCGGTTCATACAACCGGTTCACACAACCGGTTCACACAATCGGTTCACACAACCTGTTCACACAATCGGTTCACACAACCGGTTCACACAACCGGTTCATACAACAGGTTCATACAACAGGTTCATACAACAGGTTCATACAACCGGTTCATGCAACCGGTTCACACAACTGGTTCACACAACCGGTTCATACAACCGGTTCATACAACCGGTTCACACAACCGGTTCACACAACCGGTTCACACAACCGGTTCATACAACCGGTTCATACAACCGGTTCATACAACCGGTTCACACAACCGGTTCATACAACCGGTTCATACAACCGGTTCATGCAACCGGTTCATGCAACCGGTTCATGCAACCGGTTCATGCAACCGGTTCATACAACCGGTTCATACAACCGGTTGAGGTGCTCTCCGTGAGCTTACATTTTTTAAAAACTGTGAAACGTTCACTTTCACGAGGGAATGATTAATGGTGCTCTGTCACGCGACCTCTCGACCAGTACTTCACCTTTGGACGCATGTGAAGTACGTCAAAACGTCTAAAATATGACGTATAAATCCCGCAACGTCTAAAAATATGACGTGTAAATCCCGCAACGTCTAAAAATATGACGTATAAATCCCGAAACTTCTAAAATATAACGTGTAAATCCCCCAACGTCTAAAATATGACGTGTAAATCCCCCAACGTCTAAAATATGACGTGTAAATCCCCCAACGTCTAAAATATGACGTGTAAATCCCCCAACGTCTAAAATATGACGGATAAATCCCGCAACGTCCAAAATATGACTTATAGATCCCGCAACGTCTAAAAATATGACGTGTAAATCCCCCAACGTCCAAAAGATGACGTTCTCAAGATCATAGTGACTCGCAAACCTGACGGGCTGTACCATTTTCTATCCGTGGGGCCGCGGTAAGGTTAGGTTCGGGCAATATATATATATATATATATATATATATATATATATATATATATATATATATATATATATATATATATATATATATATATATAACTCACACCCTAGAAGTGACTCGAACCCATACTGCCAGGAGCAACGCAACTGGTATGTACAGGACGCCTTCATCCACTTGACCATCACGACTGGACAAAAGAAAACAATCCTAATCGCTCCCTTGTCATCCATTCAGTTAATATGACCAAAAACATCTCGATAAATTATCTATAATCTTGCAATATTATTATCTATCGCACTTTACATCTATCTATAAAGCTATCGATCATGGCTCACGTTTATCTATCGTCCGCTTTCCATGGTTACGTACTAAATTATGGTACCATAATTTTTTTATACCATAAACCATATACCTTAAAACTAATTATACCATAATTAGTTTTTAACTCTTAGATTTTTCTGCTCTCTTCTGAACATCATCTTGAATTCCTCTTGTTCTCCTTCTCTTGTTCTCCTTCTCTTGTTCTCCTTCTCTTGTTCTCCACCTGTTCTACTCCTCTGGTCCTCCTCTTGTTCTACTCCTCTTGTTCCCCTCCTCTTGTTCTCCACCTCTTGTTCTCCTCTTGTTCTCCTCCTCTTGTCCTCCTCCTCTTGTTCTACTCCTCTTGTTCTCCTCCTCTTGTTCTTCTCCTCTTGTTCTCCTCCTCTTGTTCTACTCCTCTTGTTCCCCTCCTCTTGTTCTCCACCTCTTGTTCTCCTCCTCTTGTTCTCCTCCTCTGGTCCTCCTCTTGTTCTACTCCTATTGGTCTCCTCCTCTTGTTCTCCTCCTCTTGTTCTCCTCTAGTTCCCCTCCTCTTGTTCTCCTCCTCTTGTTCTCCTCTAGTTCCCCTCCTCTTGTTCTCCTCCTCTTGTTCTCCTCTAGTTCCCCTCCTCTTGTTCTCCTCCTCTTGTTCTCCTCTAGTTCCCCTCCTCTTGTTCTCCTCCTCTTGTTCTCCTCTTGTTCTCCTCCTCTTGTTCTCCTCTTGTTCTCCTCCTCTTGTTCTCCTCTTGTTCTCCTCCTCTTGTTCTCCTCCTCTTGTTCTCCTCCTCTTGTTCCCCTCCTCTTGTTCTCCTCTTGTTCTCTTCCTCTTGTTCTCCCTCTCTTGTTCTCCTCTTGTTCTCCTCCTCTTGTTCTCCACCTCTTGTTCTCCTCCTTGTTCTCCTCCTCTTGTTCTCCACCTCTTGTTCTCCTCCTTGTTCTCCTCCTCTTGTTCTCCTCTTGTTCTCCTCTTGTTCTCCACCTCTTGTTCTCCTCCTTGTTCTCCTCCTCTTGTTCTCCTCCTCTTGTTCTCCTCCTCTTGTTCTCCTCCTCTTGTTCCCCTCCTGTCCTCCTCTTGTTCTCTTCCTCTTGTTCTCCTCCTCTTGTTCTCCTCCTCTTGTTCTCCACCTCTTGTTCTCCTACTCTTGTTCTCCTCCTCTTGTTCTCCTCCTCTTGTTCTCCTCCTCCTGTTCCCCTCTGGTTCTCCTCCTCTTGTGTTCGTGGTAACTAGGGCTCTCACAGCACCGCTAACTTTCCTTCCATGAATAAATCTAGTGTCGTCCGCTCACGCACAAGATCCTATTGTATATATTACTCGCGTCTGGTATTTAATCTGATCAACCGCTGCTATTTATAAAATTTAATCTCCTTTTAACTCCATCTTTATTATTTTGCTCGTGTTCCCAGGCGTTATAAATACCTGGAAGATGAACTACTCTGTCTGTTTGGAATATCTCATCGTTTTCTGTTTTCTGATCTTAGGTTGCTATCTTGAGGTTATCTTGAGATGATTTCGGGGCTTTAGTGTCCCCGCGGCCCGGTGCTCGACCAGGCCTCCACCCTCAGGAAGCAGCCCGTGACAGCTGACTAACACCCAGGTACCTATTTTACTGCTAGGTAACAGAGGCATAGGGTGAAAGAAACTCTGCCCATTGTTTCTCGCCGGCGCCCGGGATGGAACCCGGGACCACAGGATCACAAGTACAGCGTGCTGTCCGCTCGGCCGACCGGCTCCCCTTATCTTAGGTATCTGCTAATCTTAGGTTGGTAATCTTAGGTTGCTAATCTTAGGTTGCTAATCTTAGGTTGCTAATCTTAGGTTGGTAATCTTAGGTTGCTGATCTTAGGTTGCTAATCTTAGGTTTCTAATCTTAGTGTGCTAATCTTAGTGTGCTAATCTTAGAATGTTAATCTTAGTGTGCTAATCTTAGTATGCTAATCTTAGGCTGGTAATCTTAGGTTGCTAATCTTAGTATGTTAATCTTAGGTTGCTAATCTTAGGTTGCTAATCTTAGTATGTTAATCTTAGGTTGCTAATCTTAGGTTGCTAATCTTAGAATGCGCTAATCATTACAAAGACTCCGTTAATGCTATGTTGCTTTATTTACGACAAAACCAATATTTTATTTGATCTGGCGCCATTTTTTTTCCCCCATTCCAAATCGTTATCCATACCTCCCCCCTCCCCCTTCCCCCTTCCTAATGCTACAGTGTTGTAATGGCTTAGTGATTCCTACTGATAATTACCTTACCTTGCACATCCTTTATTAGTAAGTTCAGCTGGGGGTGGAAGGTAGAGCGACGGTTTCGCTTCATGCAGGTCGGCGTTCAATCCCCGACCGTCCGTATAAGCGATTAGGCACCAGTCCTTCCCATTCCACCCCCCGTCCCATCCCAAATCCTTATCCTGATACCTTCCCAGTGCTATATAATGGCTTGGCGGTTTCCCCCCCTGATAGTTCCCTTCCCTCCTCTTCATGACACCGTCATTATATAAGCTGGATATTCATGGGGGACACTCATTATATCGTTGACATCCGTGGGGACACTCATTGTACCGTTGACTTCCATGGGGACACTCATTGTACCGTTGGCATCCATGGGGACACTCATTGTACCGTTGATATCCATGGGGGACACTCATTGTACCGTTGATATCCATGGGGTACACTCACTGTACCGTGGACATCCATGGGGGCACTCATTGTACCGTTGACATCCATGGGGGCACTCATTGTACCGTTGACATCCATGGGGGCACTCATTGTACCGTTGACATCCATGGGGACACTCATTGTACCGTTGACATCCATGGGGACACTCATTGTACCGTTGACATCCATGGGGACACTCATTGTACCGTTGACATCCATGGGGACACTCATTGTACCGTTGACATCCATGGGGACACTCATTGTACCGTTGACATTCATGGGGGACACT
The DNA here is from genome assembly GCF_020424385.1 of Procambarus clarkii. Classification (NCBI taxonomy): domain Eukaryota; kingdom Metazoa; phylum Arthropoda; class Malacostraca; order Decapoda; family Cambaridae; genus Procambarus; species Procambarus clarkii. Next base: position 106,656 of record NW_025558356.1, read on the forward strand.
CATTGTACCGTTGACATTCATGGGGGACACTCATTGTACCGTTGACATCCATGGGGACACTCATTGTACCGTTGACATTCATGGGGGACACTCATTGTACCGTTGACATTCATGGGGGACACTCATTGTACCGTTGACATCCATGGGGGACACTCATTGTACCGTTGACATCCATGGGGGACACTCATTGTACCGTTGACATCCATGGGGACACTCATTGTACCGTTGACATCCATGAGGGGCACTCATTGTACCGTTGACATCCATGGGGGCACTCATTGTACCGTTGACATCCATGACGGGCACTCATTGTACCGTTGACATCCATGGGGACACTCATTGTACCGTTGACATTCATGGGGGACACTCATTGTACCGTTGACATTCATGGGGGACACTCATTGTACCGTTGACATTCATGGGGGACACTCATTGTACCGTTGACATCCATGGGGGACACTCATTGTACCGTTGACATTCAGACATGAGCTTCCTGCATGAAACATCTTCACGTTTTTCAAGAAGATTCAGCTCTCTGCCCCCAAGAACCTTATAATCGTTCTGTGTGTATGTATATATATATATATATATATATATATATATATATATATATATATATATATATATATATATATATATATATATATATAATGTAGACAGTTTCACTCTCAGCAGCACCGATATATTGCTTCATAAGCAACAATTTTTGAAACACTGATGAAGGCTACGAGACTAAACACGAACTGAAATGATGTGAATTCCAGTGAGTCCACGGCCACCACGACGCGGACATTGGACAATAAAGGGTGAGCCTCGACCCTCTGGAAGAGTTGACTCTTCAGCGAAGTTAACTTTACAGAGGTGAAACTTTCCATCGCCCCGTGGTAATAGTCTGGTGGTGTAAAGCAGAGTGCCACATTTTGATGACCAGATCACACATTAGTAGGTGAAGGGACGACGACGACGTTTCGGTCCGTCCTGGACCATTCGCTAGTCGATTGTGAGAATCCACTTGAGAATGGTTCAGGACGGACCGAAACGTCGTCGTCGCTTCACCGTCTAGTGTGTGGTCTGGTCAACATACGTCAGCCACGTTATTGTGACTCATCGCCTGCACAGAGTGCCACAGTTCCGCTTCATAATCCTTCAGCGACCACCTGAAGAACGTGAATTGAAGCAGAGTCAGACTGTGGAATATCCCGGCGTGTCCACCAATGACTAGAAATTGTAGCGTCTGAACAAAGAGCTGTGTATAGTTCCAAGTGGTTCAAACACTCGCTGAAGGATAATAATGTAGAATAAGTAGACTGAGCCATCGTTCCATGGATTAAAAATCATTGTAAGTGTCTTAAAAAAAAAAAAGTTAGTTTTCTCTTAGATTAATTCACGTGAAGAAGGAATGTGTTGGGGTTCCAGAATGGGAACCTTTGAAGCTCCAATGGAAATTTTCTGTGTGTGTGTGTGTGTGTGTGTGTGTGTGTGTGTGTCCGTGTACGTGTCCGTGTACGTGTCGGCACGCACACGCGTGAAACTGCTTGCCTCTTTCACCATTCAATCCTATTTTTCACTTCCTCTGGGCAATCCCGCAGGTAAAAAAGGACCAAAACATCCCAACCCGTCGTATACCAAACCCAGAAATATTGCAACAAAATATTCCCTCCGTAAACACTGATATCAGCCGCCTATCTTATATTGCTCCTCCCCCTTCCTCTTCCCCCTTCCCCCTTCCCCCTTCCCCTTCCCCCTTCCCCTTCCCCCTTCCCACATCCCCCCCCCCGGGCTATAGCATATTAGTGCTACATTATTCCTTTGAGTTGTATTCAAATATCAGCCAATTTATCGTGTAAATAACCTCAACTTTATTCCTTCAGCTCCGTTTTGTTGGCTGCTTAATACTGAGTTATGATGAGACACTCGACGACCTGGTGTTGTGGGGGCTGGTGTTGTGGGGGCTGGTGTTGTGGGGGCTGGTGTTGTGGGGGCTGGTGTTGTGGGGGCTGGTGTTGTGGGGGCCTGGTGTTGTGGGGCCTGGTGTTGTGGGGCCTGGTGTTGTGGGGCCTGGTGTTGTGGGGGCTGGTGTTGTGGGGCGTGGTGTTGTGGGGCCTGGTGTTGTGGGGGCTGGTGTTGTGGGGGCTGGTGTTGTGGGGGCTGGTGTTGTGGGGGCTGGTGTTGTGGGGCCTGGTGTTGTGGGGGCCTGGTGTTGTGGGGGTTGGTGTTGTGGGGCTGGTGTTGTGGGGCCTGGTGTTGTGAGGCCTGGTGTTGTGGGGCCTGGTGTTGTGGGGGCCTGGTGTTGTGGGGCTGGTGTTGTGGGCCTGGTGTTGTGGGAGCTGGTGTTGTGGGGCTGGTGTTGTGGGGCCTGGTGTTGTGGGGCCTGGTGTTGTGGGGGCTGGTGTTGTGGGGCCTGGTGTTGTGGGGCCTGGTGTTGTGGGGGCTGGTGTTGTGGGGCCTGGTGTTGTGGGGCCTGGTGTTGTGGGGGCTGGTGTTGTGGGGGCTGGTGTTGTGGGGCTGGTGTTGTGGGGGCTGGTGTTGTGGGGCCTGGTGTTGTGGGGCCTGGTGTTGTGGGGCCTGGTGTTGTGGGGGCTGGTGTTGTGGGGCCTGGTGTTGTGGTGCCTGGTGTTGTGGGGGCTGATGTTGTGAGAATAATGACAAGGATTGCATCGGACATGCTTCTCTTCTAGTCCTCGACCGCAGCGGGAGTTTACATGAGCATCGGGAGACGAACAGGTCTTCTAACCAAAGATAGCAAGCAGGGAACCCAATACTGTGACGAAGCCCAAACGGTACTACTTCTCTCAGCAGCAGCGTAGACTCACTGGCTGGGCTCCCCTGCTGTTCCCACACAGCTTGCTGCTGTTTTAAATGACTGGTAAACCTGCTCATTGGACCAAGTGAGACATAAGACTGATTATGGGGAAAGAGTTTAAGGTGCGGGTTGATGGCTGTTGTCTATTTGGAGATTGATAACCAGCTGAAATATCTGGCATGGCTCCTCCACCCGTCGTATATTCATTGGTAAACATCTCATCCGACAAAACGCATTCCATCAGTGACCGGCACTCATCAAGCACTGACGGGGCTCTTTACGAAACCAGTACATCTTCCCTCACTCCTAGCTTCACACTGTGTCCGCTAAACTGTCCTACGACCTCGGAACCCCAACGAACTCTTTCACAACGAGAGTGACACCACCATACGTTGAGGGCCGTTCAGCTATATACAAAGCCGCCTTGATCGAGATAGGATGTAGAGGTTTCGTAAGCCGACATCTAAATCTCTTGAGGCATGCGCACGACGATGCACCGCGCCAACACCAACAACATAATCAGCCCCCACTCTGACTCAAGGCGTCTGGGTGTATCTTTATAACCTGCTTATCCCAAGTAGCGTAATTGTGAGGAGAAAACGCTAAGCCAGTCGCCCTTGGCCAGGATGTGAGGGCAGGATAAGTACTGGGATATGAGGGCAGGATACATAATGGCGTATGTGGGCAGGATACGTACTGGGATATGAGGGCAGGATACGTACTGGGATATGTGGGTAGGATGAATACCTGGATATGAGGGCAGGATACGTACTGGGATATGTGGGCAGGATATATACTGGGACATAAGAGCAAGATATGTAATAGGATATATTGGCAGGATAAATACTTGGATATGAGGGCAAGATAATTACTGGGATATGAGGGCAGGATAAATACCGGGATATGAAGGCAGGATAAGTACCGGGATATGAAGGCAGGATAAGTACCGGGATATGAGGGCAGGATAAGTACTAAGATATGAGGGCAGGATAAGTACTGAGATATGAGGGCAGCATAAATACTGAGATATGAGGGCAGGATAAATACTGAGATATGAGGGCAGGATAAGTACTGAGATATGAGGGCAGGATACATAATGACATATGTGGGCAGGATAAATACTGGGATTCGAGGACAGGATAAAAACTGGGATATGTGGGTAGGATAAATACTGAAATATGAGGGAAGGATAAACACTGGTATATTAGAGCAGGATAAATACTTGAATATGTGGTCAGAATAAATACTGGGATATGAGGGCAGGATACGTACAGGGATATGAGGGCAGGATACGTACAGGGATATGAGGGCAGGATACGTACTGGGATATGAGGGCAGGATACGTACTGGGATATGAGGGCAGGATAAATACTGGGATATGAGGGCAGGATACGTACTGGGATATGTGGGTAGGATGAATACTGGGATATGAGGGCAGGATACGTACTGGGATATGTGGGCAGGATACATACTGGGACATAGGAGCAAGATATGTAATAGGATATATTGGCAGGATAAATACTTGGATATGAGGGCAAGATAATTACTGGGATATGAGGGCAGGATAAATACCGGGATATGAAGGCAGGATAAGTACCGGGATATGAGGGCAGGATAAGTACCGGGATATGAGTGCAGGATAAGTACTGGGATATGAGGGCAGGATAAGTACCGGGATATGTGAGAAGGATAAGTACTGGGATATTTGGGCAGGATAAGTACCGGGATATGAGGGCAGGATAAGTACCAGGATATGAGGGCAGGATAAGTACCGGGATATGAGAGCAAGATAAGTACTAACTGGGATTTGAAGATAGTCTCAAGAAACGTTACTCAAGTAATTGGACTATCACAGAGTGACGTATATGTGTCGTGTAGCACGGGTGAGTGACGTGTATGTGTCGTGTAGCACGGGTGAGTGACGTGTATGTGTCGTGTAGCATGGGTGAGTGACGTGTATGTGTCGTGTAGCACGGATGAGTGACGTGTATGTGTCGTGTAGCATGGGTGAGTGACGTGTATGTGTCGTGTAGCATGGGTGAGTGACGTGTATGTGTCATGTAGCACGGGTGAGTGACGTGTATGTGTCGTGTAGCACGGGTGAGTGACGTGTATGTGTCGTGTAGCATGGGGTGAGTGACGTGTATGTGTCGTGTAGCATGGGGTGAGTGACGTGTATGTGTCATGTAGCATGGGGTGAGTGAAGTGTATGTGTCGTGTAGCACGGGTGAGTGACGTGTATGTGTCATGTAGCACGGGGTGAGTGACATGTATGTGTCATGTAGCACGGGTGAGTGACGTGTATGTGTCATGTAGCATGGGGTGAGTCACGTGTATGTGTCGTGTAGCACGGGTGAGTGACGTGTATGTGTCATGTAGCATGGGGTGAGTGACGTGTATGTGTCGTGTAGCACGGGTGAGTGACGTGTATGTGTCATGTAGCACGGGTGAGTGACGTGTATGTGTCATGTAGCATGGGTGAGTGACGTGTATGTGTCATGTAGCATGGGGTGAGTGACGTGTATGTGTCGTGTAGCACGGGTGAGTGACGTGTATGTGTCGTGTAGCATGGGTGAGTGACGTGTATGTGTCATGTAGCATGGGGTGAGTGATGTGTATGTGTCGTGTAGCACGGGTGAGTGACGTGTATGTGTCGTGTAGCATGGGGTGAGTGACGTGTATGAGTCATGTAGCATGGTTGAGTGACGTGTATGTGTCGTGTAGCACGGGTGAGTGACGTGTATGTGTCATGTAGCATGGGTGAGTGACGTGTATGTGTCATGTAGCATGGGGTGAGTGACGTGTATGAGTCATGTAGCATGGGTGAGTGACGTGTATGAGTCATGTAGCATGGGGTGAGTGGCGTGTATGTGTCATGTAGCATGGGTGAGTGACGTGTATGTGTCATGTAGCATGGGTGAGTGACGTGTATGTGTCATGTAGCATGGGTGAGTGACGTGTATGTGTCGTGTAGCATGGGGTGAGTGACGTGTATGTGTCGTGTAGCATGGGTGAGTGACGTGTATGTGTCGTGTAGCACGGGTGAGTGACGTGTATGTGTCGTGTAGCACGGGTGTGAGTGACGTGTATGTGTCATGTAGCACGGGTGAGTGACGTGTATGTGTCATGTAGCATGGGTGAGTGACGTGTATGTGTCATGTAGCATGGGGTGAGTGACGTGTATGTGTCATGTAGCATGGGTGAGTGACGTGTATGTGTCATGTAGCACGGGTGAGTGACGTGTATGTGTCATGTAGCATGGGTGAGTGACGTGTATGTGTCGTGTAGCATGGGTGAGTGACGTGTATGTGTGTGTAGTGTGAGTGACGTGTATGTGTCGTGTAGCATGGGTGAGTGACGTGTATGTGTCGTGTAGCATGGGTGAGTGACGTGTATGTGTCGTGTAGCACGGGTGAGTGACGTGTATGTGTCGTGTAGCACGGGTGAGTGACGTGTATGTGTCGTGTAGCACGGATGAGTGACGTGTATGTGTCAGGTACCATGGGTGAGTGACGTGTATGTGTCAGGTACCATGGGTGAGTGACGTGTATGTGTCATGTAGCACGGGTGAGTGACGTGTATGTGTCGTGTAGCACGGATGAGTGACGTGTATGTGTCGTGTAGCACGGGTGAGTGACGTGTATGTGTCAGGTACCATGGGTGAGTGACGTGTATGTGTCATGTAGCACGGGTGAGTGACGTGTATGTGTCATGTAGCACGGGTGAGTGACGTGTATGTGTCAGGTACCATGGGTGAGTGACGTGTATGTGTCAGGTACCATGGGTGAGTGACGTGTATGTGTCATGTAGCACGGGTGAGTGATGTGTATGTGTCGTGTAGCATGGGTGAGTGACGTGTATGTGTCATGTAGCACGGGTGAGTGATGTGTATGTGTCGTGTAGCATGGGTGAGTGACGTGTATGTGTCGTGTAGCACGGATGAGTGACGTGTATGTGTCGTGTAGCACGGATGAGTGACGTGTATGTGTCGTGTAGCACGGGTGAGTGACGTGTATGTGTCGTGTAGCACGGGTGAGTGACGTGTATGTGTCGTGTAGCATGGGTAAGTGACGTGTATGTATCGTGTAGCACGGGTGAGTGACGTGTATGTGTCGTGTAGCATGGGTGAGTGACGTGTATGTATCGTGTAGCACGGATGAGTGACGTGTATGTGTCGTGTAGCACGGATGAGTGACGTGTATGTGTCGTGTAGCACGGATGAGTGACGTGTATGTGTCGTGTAGCACGGGTGAGTGACGTGTATGTGTCGTGTAGCATGGGTAAGTGACGTGTATGTGTCGTGTAACACGGATGAGTGACGTGTATGTGTCGTGTAGCACGGGTGAGTGACGTGTATGTGTCGTGTAGCATGGGTGAGTGACGTGTATGTGTCGTGTAGCACGGATGAGTGACGTGTATGTGTCGTGTAGCACGGACGAGTGACGTGTATGTGTCGTGTACCATGTGTGAGTGACGTGTATGTGTCGTGTACCATGTGTGAGTGACGTGTATGTGTCATGTAGCATGCTTGAGTGACGTGTATGTGTCGTGTAGCATGGGTGAGTGACGTGTATGTGTCGTGTAGCATGGGTGAGTGACGTGTATGTGTCGTGTAGCACGGATGAGTGACGTGTATATGTCGTGTAGCACGGGTGAGTGACGTGTATGTGTCGTGTAGCACGGGTGAGTGACGTGTATGTGTCGTGTAGCACGGATGAGTGACGTGTATGTGTCGTGTAGCACGGGTGAGTGACGTGTATGTGTCGTGTACCATGTGTGAGTGACGTGTATGTGTCGTGTAGCACGGGTGAGTGACGTGTATGTGTCGTGTAGCATGGGTGAGTGACGTGTATGTGTCATGTAGCATGGGTGAGTGACGTGTATGTGTCATGTAGCACGGGTGAGTGACGTGTATGTGTCGTGTAGCATGGGTGAGTGACGTGTATGTGTCGTGTAGCACGAGTGAGTGACGTGTATGTGTCGTGTAGCATGGGTGAGTGACGTGTATGTGTCGTGTAGCACGAGTGAGTGACGTGTATGTGTCATGTAGCATGGGTGAGTGACGTGTATGTGTCATGTAGCACGGGTGAGTGACGTGTATGTGTCGTGTAGCATGGGTGAGTGACGTGTATGTGTCATGTAGCATGGGTGAGTGACGTGTATGTGTCATGTAGCACGGGTGAGTGACGTGTATGTGTCGTGTAGCATGGGTGAGTGACGTGTATGTGTCGTGTAGCACGAGTGAGTGACGTGTGTATGTGTCACCAAATTTAACTTACCAAGACGTTACTCTGGAAAGTTGAGCTTCAACTCTTGGGCCTTTTTAATCCATCTACACTCGATTGATGTAAAGGTTCCTGACCTGACTGAAGGTCTAAATATCTCTAGGTCCTTGTCTCTCTTGCAGGGTCGTCGTTCGATCCCCGATATGGTTGGGCACTGTTCCTTCACTCTTCTCTCTTATATCCCGGCTACTTGTCCTCATACTCCTGCCTAATACTTTATAGTCATACTCTTTATAAGTGATTTTTACCGAAAATTACGTTGACTTGCCGCGCTCTATCTATTCTTCCAAATATTTTGTATATGGTGATCATGTCTCCCCTTGTTTCTTAAAGGCCTGAGAGGGACACTAGCGTGTCAAGATCCGTGTCTGTTTGTTTCACTTATGTGTGTGTGTGTGTGTGTGTGTGTGTGTGTGTGTGTGTATGTGTATGTGTATGTGTATGTGTGTGTGTGTGTGTGTGTGTGTGTGTGTGTGTGTGTGTGTGTGTGTGTGTGTGTGTACTCGCCTAGTTGTGCTCATCTAGTTGTGCTTGCGGGGGGTTGAGCTTTGGCTCTTTGGTCCCGCCTCTCAACCGTCAATCAACTGGTGTACAGGTTCCTGAGCCTATTGGGCTCTATCGAATCTACACTTGAAACTGTGTATGGAGTCAGCCTCCACCACATCACTGCCTAATGCATTCCACCTGTTAACTACTCTGACACTGAAAAAGTTTTTCTAACGTCCCTGTGGCTTATTTGGGTACTCAGTCTCCACCTGTGTTCCCTTGTTTGCGTACCACCCGTGTTAAAAAGTTTATCCTTATCTACCCTGTCAATTCCTCTGAGAATTTTGTAGGTAGTGATCATGTCTCTCCTTACTCTTCTGTCTTCCAGTGTCGTGAGGAGCATTTCACGCAGCCTTTTCTCGTAACTCATGCCTCTTAGTTCTGGGACTAACTCTAAACTTTTTCCAGCTTCGTCTTGTGCTTGACAAGGTACGGGCTCCATGCTGGGGCCGCATACTCCAGGATTGGCCTTACATATGCGGTATACAAGGTTCTGAATGATTCCTTACACAGGTTCCTGAACGCTGTTCTGATGTTAGCCAGCCTCGCATATACCGCAGATGTAATTCTTTTTATGTGGGATTCAGGAGACAGGTTTGGTGTGATATCAACTCCTAGATCTTTCTCTCTGTCCGTTTCATGCAGTACTTCGTTTCCCAATCGGTATCCTGTGTCTGGCCTCCTGTTTCCACCGCCTAGTTTCATAACCTTGCATTTACTCGAGTTGAACTTTAGCAGCCATTTGTTGGACTATACATTCAGTCTGTCTAGGTCATCTTGTAGCCTCCTCCTATCATCCTCTGTTTCAATTCTCCTCATAAATTTTGCATCATCAGCAAACAATGAGAGGAACTATTCTATTCCCTCTGGGAGATCATTTACATCAGAAACAGTCTAAGTCCAAGGACTGACCCCTGCGGGACTCCACTGGTGACGTCTCGCCAATCTCAGACCTCACCCTTCACAGTGACTCACTGTCTTCTGTTGCTTAGGTACTCCCTAATCCAAAGGAATACCTTCCCTTTCACTCCAGCCTGCATCTCCAGCTTTTTCAGTGTGTGCGTGTGTGTGTGTGTGTGTGTGTGTATGTGTGTGTGTGTGTGTGTTTACTAGTTGTGTTTTTTACGGGGGTTGAGCTTTGCTCTTTCGGCCCGCCTCTCAACTGTCAATCAACTCTTTACTAACTACTTTTTTTTTTTCTTTTTTTTTCCACACCACACACACACACACACACCCCAGGAAGCAGCCCGTGACAGCTGACTAACTCCCAGGTACCTATTTACTGCTAGGTAACAGGGGCATTCAGGATGAAAGAAACTTTGCCCATTTGTTTCTGCCTCGTGCGGGAATCGAACCCGCGCCACAGAATTACGAATCCTGCGCGCTATCCATCAGGCTACGAGGCCCATCAGGCTGTGTGTGTGTGTGTGTGTGACTTGTGAGTATTAGGTAGCATATATGTGATATACGCGTGTTGGTAATTATACATATATACACTATCTGTTGGTGGGATAGTATGTCTATATGACGTTTGTGACGGGAAAAATGATTATCGAGTTAATAATATATCCGTAAAGGCGTAGTTATTACTCCTCTTAGATCGGGGGAGGGGGGTATAATTTTCTCTGGCATTACAAGATATAAAGTAGTTCCTTACGTCGTCTGACCAGACGGGCGACTATGGCTTGTGCCACGCAGGCTTAAGTTGACGGAATGAGTGATTGATATTTTGAGGGAGCTTCAGGTGCTTGAGAAGGAGGAGACTGTATCTATCTCGGTTCTTCACATACTCATCTAGTTGTGCTTCGGGGGGTTGAGCTCTGGCTCTTTGGTCCCGCCTCTCAACTGTCAATCAACTGGTGTACAGATTCCTGAGCCTACTGGGCTCTATCATATCTACATTTGAAACTGTGTATGGAGTCAGCCTCCACCACATCAATACCTGATGCATTCCATTTGTTAATTACTCTGACACTGAAAAAGTTGTTTCTAACGTCCCTGTGGCTCATTTGGTTACTCAGTTTCCACCTATGTCCACCTGTAACGTGTGTGTGTGTGTGTGTGTGTGTGTGTGTGTGTGTGTGTGTGTGTGTGTGTGTGTGTGCGTGCGTGCGTGTGTGTGTGTTATCAACATCAGAGGCCCGCGGCTGTTCAACACGCTTCCACTACTCTTAAAGAGCATAACTTACCAACTCCTCGCAGTGTTCAAGAGAGAGCTCGATAAACCGTTCCAAACCCTCAACCAAATATCAATGATCAACCTAATCATTGATATCATTTAGTTTGAATGCGAAGAGCCGCATCCAACAGCCTGGTTAACCAGACCATGAAACCAAGAGGCCTGGCCAGAAACCGGGCCGCAGAGGTACCCTGAAGAAACCACTGAGATTTAAAGTGACTTGTGTGAGTGTCTGAATTGCCTGTGAATTTGACTAACTGGAGAGTGTCTCTCTAAAACAGCCTCTCGAGCGAGTCCAACGGGTCATGTGACCGAGTGGCTCCGGCCTGTTTTGTTTCAGTACTGTTGTGTGGTAGCCAGGTAGCGTAAAGGGACCCAGCGACCAGACCCAAGCATGGGTCTGGTCGTTGGGCAGCAGGTCGTCCGGTCCTCGTTATGGAGCCCTTACGACTGTCCTCGTTTTATATTTATAACTCTTCGTTCGTTGTTTGTTCAGCGAGCGCGCCAACACCCGGAAATATATATATATATATATATATATATATATATATATATATATATATATATATATATATATATATATATAATATATCTAAATTGTATAGAAAGAGAGAAAAAGAGAGAGAGAGAGAGAGAGAGAGAAAGAGAGAGAGAGAGAGAGAGAGAGAGAGAGAGAGAGAGAGAGAGAGAGAGAGAGAGAGAGAGAGAGAGAGAGTGAGAGAAAGAGAGAGAGAGAGAGAGAGAGCAGGCGAGGAGTCACAATAACGTAGCTGAAGAATGATGACTAGATCACACACTAGAAGGTGAAGGGACGACGACGTTTCGGTCCGTCCTGGACCATTCTCAAGTCGATTGTGAATCGTCCAAGACGGACCGAAACGTCGTCGTCTCTTCACCTTCTAGTGTGTGGTTTGGTCAACCGAGGGAGAGCAGTGAAGGACTCTCAGTCATAGCTATCCGTTCTCAAGCCATAACCATTCCATCCAGCGGCCGACCCCCTCCCCCCTTCCTTCCCTATGATAGCCAGCATGTCTTTCAAAATAGGAATTTTCTCAAATATATATTAATATTATCACATGTTTGCATATAGTTTAATATTTAGGCGTAGGTGTATACTAGGTGTTTAGATTCTATTACCAATGATTTAGACTTTGAATGCATGGGAGCGGCTTTTGCTGACCCGTCGTCAGGTCAGGCTCATGAAAGCAGTGGTCATATCCAATACATAAATTTTCACTCATTGTACATTAAAAACAGGTTCCTCATGTTTAAATTTATAATATTAATTTAAACTTAATTAATTTATGTTCTGTTAAGGGTTAAAATTAAAGTTAATTTTAGGGCTAATTAATAAAATTAATTTTAGGGTTAATTTTACAATTAAAGTTAATTTTTGGGCTAATTAATCAAATTAATGTTAGGGTTAATTTTACAATTAAAGTTAATTAAGGACTAAATTAAAGTTCTCTTAAGGGTTAGTGGAAGGTTAGGTTAGATGTTTAGATTCTGTTTACTATTATTAATATTTGAAGTACGTGAGTGAAGCATTGGAAGCGCTGTGATTCGAATCGAAGTCGACAGCGACGCAGTGTTCGAGACGTGTTCGAACGTCAGCGCCTGTGAGCACACAGCCCGGCCTCTAAACAAAGCTCCCAAGTCCATTCCATCCACCCGCCAACCCCCCTGTTTCTGAATGAAAAACGGTTTACACACGACTTATGACTGATGACGTTCGAACACTTCCGGAACAAGTGCTTCACTGACGACTTTTGTTCGAACCACAACGCTGTAAATGCTTCACCCACGTACTACAAAAACAAATAATCGCCAACAGAACCTAAACACCTAACCGAATCTAACCTAACCTTAACATAATCTAACCTAATCTAACCAGTGCCTAAATATACTCAGTAGGCTTTATATATTATCTCATCGACTTGAGAATGGTCCAGGACGGGCCGAAACGTCGTCGTCCCTTCAACTTCTAGTGTGTGGTCTGGTCAACATATTTGAGCTCTATAAGTAGGCTAAATATACTCAGTAGGTAATAATATTAATTTATATTTGAGATCATTCCTATTTTGTATGAACAGCATGTTAAAATTGATTAATGCGTCTGTGGGTTCGACCGCTGGATGGAATAGACTTGGAGTGAGGACGGGTTGCAGCAGCAGTGGTGGTGGTGTGCTTTAAGTGGATCGAATGCGATGTAGCTTCTCTGAAGTGGTTTCATTTTCTTCCATATTGGATTACCTACTCCAGAACTTTGAACAATCACAGATCCACACTATTTCCCTTCACAAAAAAACCCATTTGATTCCCCTTTTTTTAAACATCATGAACTATATATATATATATATATATATATATATATATATATATATATATATATATATATATATATATATATATATATATATATGTCGTACCTAGTAGCCAGAACGCACTTCTCAGCCTACTATGCAAGGCCCGATTTGCCTAATAAGCCAAGTTTTCATGAATTGTTTTTCGACTACCTAACCTAACCTAACTTTTTCGGCTACCTAACCTAACCTAACTTATAAAGATAGGTTAGGTTAGGTTAGGTAGGGTTGGTTAGGTTCGGTCATATATCTACGTTAATTTTAACTCCAATAAAAAAAAATTCACCTCATACATAATGAAATGGTTAGCTTTATCATTTCATAAGAATAAAAATAGAGAAAATATATTAATTTAGGAAAACTTGGCTTATTAGGCAAATCGGGCCTTGCATAGTAGGCTGAGAAGTGCGTTCTGGCTACTAGGTACGACATATCCAAGTATGCATATATATAGAAAATATATATATATATATTCTATATATATATATATATATATATATATGACAATGTCAGACCACGGAGGAAAAATGAAACAGGAAATTTCCTTAAGTACTTTCGTATATTAAATACATCTTCAGAAGGTGACCTTCTGAAGATGTATTTAATATACGAAAGTACTTAAGGAAATTTCCTGTTTCATTTTTCCTCCGTGGTCTGACATTGTCACATTCTTAATCACGTGTTTATTTTCGTGATATACACACACACACACACATATATATATATATATATATATATATATATATATATATATATATATATATATATATATATATATATATATATATATATATATATATAGTTATTTAACTGCCGTCATTATAACTACTATGAAGCTGAGAAGTGATCACCAGAAAAGCAGTAATGTCAGATACTCTTGGCTGTTGTGGTTGGCAATGGGAGTTTAGGGCGATATTGGTTTCCTTGCGATCGTGTTTAATTCAGGCGGAGTAACCCCGACCCGCTGTTCTGTTATTCCCAGGGACAAAAGCCCCGGCTTGTGTTACCCCAACAAGCGCATGCTGGAAAACATGAGACAAATAAAAATGCAGAGAATAAAAAATGCAAATCCAAAAGAATAAATAAATAAAGGAGAGGAGAGAGAGAGAGAGGATAAAAGTGGAAAGTTGTAATAAAAATATTTACCGTGAGAGAGAGAGAGAGAGAGAGAGAGAGAGAGGAGAGAGAGAGAGAGAGAGAGAGAGAGACAGAGAGAGAGAGACAGAGAGAGAGAGAGAGAGAGAGAGAGAGAGAGAGAGAGAGAGAGAGAGACAGAGAGAGAGAGAGAGACAGAGAGAGAGACAGAGAGAGAGAGTGTGTGTGTTATTGTTGGTGGTGGAGGCAGGTGGAGAAGCTCAGTGTGGTCTGGGCCGTCGTGGTGAGAGGGTGTGTCGCAGGACCGCTCGCCAGACCCTGGCTCCTTCAGCCCCGCGCGCTGGCGTTCCTGGACTCTCTATTCCTCGCATTTTGCCTTTTTTTTTTTTTTAAGGGGGGGAGGAAAACTACCCCACACACCTCTAACAGTGACGCGATGTTGGGTGTTTACTGAGTGCTTTTGGTGAGTAGGACTGCTAGATATTGACATAGAATTATATTGATAAACGAGGGTGATGTGAAGCACCAGGTGGATAGTTAGTCAGGTGGCTCTAGGCAACAGGTGGTGGTGGTAGGATATGACGCCGCGCCAGCTGGTAAATGCATTCACCACCTGCCTCAAGACTCCGTATCCGTTGGATCAAGAATATATATACAAACTGTAGTTCTTTACTGAAAAAAATTTCAACTGTCGAACTTTAAATTTCATTGGCTTCAAGTTATATAAAAAAATTGAACTTAATATCCTATAAGA